>JTDE01001561.1:20710-78670 GCA_014338405.1 Paragonimus skrjabini miyazakii | reverse complement strand
GAGAATTCGTAGATGATGTAAGATTTGGCGTTGAGCGGTAGCGGTGTTTTCAACGGTGATGTTGGGAATCGGGTGGTGGTGAACAGCATGACCAGTTGGGCTGCATGGAACGTGAGTCCCACAGCCGCCGTGAGACGGGTTTTCAACAAAGTTGCAATGTCATCACTTTTGTATGGCAAACGGAGATAGACATTTAGTTTGGGAACTGCTGAACACATCGGAGCGGCAGGCTTTTGTTTGCTGAATTTCTCAACAAATGCCGATGGATGGCCATTTTCTTTCAGCGTGCCCATTGAACTTTGCTATATAAACACACAGACTGCAGTATGTACCTGATGAGATGCAGCGAAATGTGCCCGAGAGATACATTGTGTGCAAAAACTGTTTCTGACTTCTCTGTGCTATGTGTGCTCAACTTTCGGTTGTGAAATAAATGGTAACTATTTGATTGTTGTTGTAAATGAACAAGCATGTAGCCCACGTTAAGCATATATGCACTCTGGTCATCGTCTGGAATGTCAAATTACCATTAAAAGGCGTAAATTTGAACGACCTATAATCATTATTATAACAAGATTGTAATAGACCGTTAACTGTGGTTTTGTTTTATAAATGATAAAATTGCTCATATATCCATGCAATTTATGATATTGTTCTAATCCGAAATAACAAAGAAATTACTATGCTCTCATCAGATAGAAGAACAAACCAAACCCTCGGCGATGATTAGGAACGTCCTAAGCGCAAGTGCCGGTTTATTCAAACCCTTATTCACACGATGTGTTTAACAATTCGGTGGTTACCATCGACCTGTCGGTTCCAGATAAGATCAGAAATTGGCGTTAACTAGCAACTGTTGTACTTCTGTACAGTCGCACCGAAAAGCAAGATAGCGGCGGTTAAAATGAAGATGTCAGGCCAGGTGTATGTTTTATTTCACGAAAACTGGATTCACAGCGAAGTATGTAGTATGTTTGTGGGTCTGGTCAAACCGTAATCGATAGCACCACCGGTCGACAGCTTTACATCGCTAAAACCGATAACTGACTTGTTGACTTTAACAGTAACTGGATAGATTAAATAAAAGGACAACGCTATTTCCGGATTGGGAAATAGCTTTGCAGAACGCCTTTAGTGAATACCAGCTGACACCAGCCTGCTTATTTAGACGTGTTCTGTAGAGAGTAAATACGGTAGATGCTTTGAATGATTGGCACGACCCTGGACCAACAGTAACCTAATTTGCTCGCTCAAACAACTGATAGTTGCTTTGAATGCAAGTTATCGGGAGCTTTTACCGGAGAAACCCAAAGAAGATTCATACATTGTATATGAAACGCTTTCCACTCTACTAACTACAACATAGCGACTACTTCAAGCACCTTTTTCGAAAAAAGCTGCTGGGCAATAACAGAATTAAGTGTGTAAATACTATTACAGAGTGAATGCAATTGAACGAAACAAAATAGCTCGCACCAATTACATGCAGTTCATATTTACTGCATTACTTGAAGTTGCAACGCTGACAAAACACTCTGAAGTGAATGTCACTGTGCGTGTACTGACTCCAATAAATGTGACTTTATTCAGATAACCACTATTGAACGCTACACTTCCAATTATGTCGATAACCCTAATGATATTATTATTTGCGTTAAAATTTAGGGTGTGTTGGTGGTATCCTATGAATGCGCACTTTATAGGGGTGTACTGTCAATGCATTCTGGAGGTATGTTTAAAGCCGTCAATGTTAGCCAGACTGATTCGTTACTGGAAGCATGATCTTCAGCTAAAACTGGTGAATCACATTTCAACTTGGGAATATCCGGTACGTAGCACAGTTGGTTGGTTGTCGAGCCAACAGATTGACCACAGAGAAAAGAAAGATCCAGATTCCATCCCGGGTACGTGTATTCGCCAATATGTACAAAGCGTTTACATTCAAAACCAATCTTGTGCACACATAAATCGATGAGTTACCATTCATGTCTGTTTAGATGAACAAACACAGATCCCAAATGTTCTTCGATATTGTTACCTGTGGAAAAAGAGCTTGGAAAAATGTACAAAAATATCAGTCTCAAATAATGGTTCCCTTTAGAACCTGTTTATCGCCTAGTTACGAAAATCATTTAGATTACTTCAAATGGATGGTCAACTAGCGAAAAATCATACTGATTCCTTTTCTCGGGTTCATTGCAGTTAACAACGGCTCAAGGTTTGCGTACTGGCCGAGGACATCTTCGGTGATAGATATGTACGTCATCCATTTGGCCGTAGCGACAAGGGGGAAGGATATAGGAGCCGTTCAGTGGCATTGGTAACCTTTGAAAAGTGAAAGAATGAAGCAATGAACTCTGGAATCATGTTCGACGGATTATACATTACTTGCTTCTGAGCTAATAACATACGGATAATTATTTATCTATAATAAACAATAAGCACATCCAAAGATGGCTTATAAACACGCTTATCTACGAAACTTCACGTTCTATCAGAACTACGAAGAGGCTTGCAAACATGTTCTGTACGTTGAATTATATTTTCGGACCGATCTTCTTGTTGTGATAGGCAAAACCTGTCGAACATGCGCCAATACTAGCCTTTATTTCAAAAGATCACTTAGGCGTCTGTTATTAAAGAGCATAGTCGCAATTGTTAGTCAATTTCATTGAAGCTAATTGCTGGAAGACAAGGGAGAGCAGAATGAAAGCACATCAATATCTGATGGTGTATTAGAAGTCATGGTAAGTTCCTTAACTCGTGGTTACCCTTGAATATGTCCACGAAACCTAGCGATAATAAACGAACCTGTGAACGCGTGCTTTGCGAGCAGGTTTACTTGCACACCTGTCATGGTCACTTCAAAGAGTGGTCATGTAGCGTAAAATACCCTATCCATTACGGATATCCACACTTTTCATTTCAGCCTCTTTTCGATGCTGGACCTGACAAAGTTGATTTTAGCGCTAGCAACAGCACTTTGTTAAAATCCGGCAATACTTCCTCTTCTGTAATAACCGTTACTGAACAGAAGCGACTGAACTCTGACGGGTCGTGAATAAGTTATTTGCCTTTTTGATTTGTCTTATTGTAACCATGATGCTTGAAAATGCAATTTTTTCATTGACCGTAAGGGACAATTTATATTTATCTGTTTCCATATAGTTCACTTCTGCTCACTGGATACTTAGTTTTAAAACTGCATATGTTACATTCTATTAACTGACGCATTGCTCATCACTAATTACAGGATTTGTTGGACAGCGGTTTATTCTCTGGTTTGACTGATCGGTGGTGCTTATACACTTATCAGTGGGATGTCTGAACCAAACTAAATTGCCTCTTCGAAGGAGTATGTTGTCTCCTGAACGGTTATCCTGTGGTGGGTGTTTCTTATCGGTTCCGTATAAGCAGTCTTCGAGCAGAAGAGAATACACAGTTTTAGTTCTCAATTCTTTCGAAAGCATATGGCTAATTGTTTCCTAAACTAACAACTTCACACGTAATCTTAACATAAAAGCGCTTAGAGGTAGAGATGTCATAGTATTCCTTCTGACTTTGAACACCCTTGTTCAATGCTGATGGTAAATCAGGTCAGGAGCCGAATCAACCAGTCTTCATTCTTCCGATTATTTCAGTAGCACTCGACGTAATATTTTCCAATTGGTTTAATACAGCTTCAAACTTGATCGGTGTTTGAGCAGCCTTAGTTCGGCAGTACTCATTTTAAGTCGGTGGTGATGACCCATAGTGTTAATAGCTAGTTGACTGACTTAGTCCTGTCTTAAAATGATAATGACAGCCATCGACAGTCAGTAACACTCCCGATCGGAAAGACCAACAGTCATTGCACTTTGAACGACAACTACGATAGTCCGACTGCCTCAATATCCACCTGTGACCTAATTTCATTCAACTGATCGTTTTCATCGGGATTTCGCCACAGCTGGGAAAATCTGTCATCAATGGTTTCGAAAAATACTACAGACTTTAACCAAGCTGGGTTTTTCTACCATTGGACTCACTGGCCGAACGAATAATTACGGCAGGTGTTATTTAACAACGTTTCACAAAATTCCTTCAAACGTTTGAAGGGTTAACTTAATCATGAACCTGGAAACGCTGATATTTTTCTTTGTCGGGCATGTGAATTGTTCTATAAATGTTCATTCGAGTTTGCTTCTGACAGAGACATTGATTTGATAAAATGCGATCTTTCTATGTGCCTGCACAATCAAGCACGACGATCAGATACTTTTCACGGAAGATGTTCATAAGCAAAACGTATGTGTGATACAAGTTGAAACTTAAATAGACCGTCATATGAAGCGTATTTGATCTTAATCAATATCTCGAGTAACGGTCCAACTACTAGAATGCAGTGACACGTAACGAGTGAATGGGTTTGATATTCGGAATTTTATGTGTCAATGATATCTACACATATCGCATTGTGTTAGAATTGGAGTGGTGTTGTGTCGAAAGACAAGTTATATACGTTCAAGGAAGATGTAGTGACCCGTGAAGTGGTGAGTTGAAACTTGGGATATCTCAAATGACTTAGGAAAAGATCAAAAAGTAAAAGCTGACAATGTGAAAAAGTTGTTTCCTAGGCTTGCTTTCTCCGTGTTTCTTCACATGGATAAGCTGTGCTTATTCTCGGTACTTTCACGAGTGTGACTTGAAGACTACCAATTAATGTTTATCAAGGACAGAAAATCATTCCTAAAATTGAATTTTTACGTAACATATGACCAAGTACACTTTACGACGCACACCAAATGACAGATGGCTGTGGCTGAACGGACTGCTTTCAACAACGAAAGCAGATATGAGAACGAACAAATTTCGAAATAACATTTGGGTTCTTACAGAGGTGAATTACTTTTTCTGCAAACATGCACTGTCATTCCTCATTACCGCTAATAGTCTTTATATGCTCAGTGAAGCTGTCAAGTGGCGCAAAATCGTCCACTTTCTATGTGTCGGACATTTCAGTACGGGAGGTGTTGTCTATATCATGGTTGGACAGAGGACAAAAAAAGAGATATTTGACCGGCAACATTCAACGTGCTAATAACTCAGGACAGTCGCACGCAAAGTTCCATCTTGTATATAAAAGAAACATACCGAACACAACACGCTTCCTTGGGATGGCTTTGCAGAGAAAGCCGTTGAACTAGATGTCATGAACAACAAAATCTAAACGTGGTTTTTGTCCGCAGCAGTACTGAACTCTGAAGAACCTTTCGACAATAACTCTGTGGTCAATGCAGTCATGATCGAGTCGAAATCCAACATGTTCTTTACGAACATGATTTTCTGTGGTATTGACGAGCTGAAGTCAAACTAGACCAGCGAATACCTTGGACATGATGGAGATCTCAGCGACTGTCACAAAGATTTGAGGTAAATTCTTTGAAGGTGGGATAAGAGTTTACATACACCGATCTTCTTGTGCTTTCCAAACAGTTGTAGGCAAAGTTTTCAACTTAGTTTTAGATTTGTCCAACCAAACTTTAAAAGAGAATTGGGAAGATCGGAAACGGTAGCCTTGGAAGTGTTCATCAGTTTAAGGTCTACAACCATTTCCATTTAAAAAACAAGATCGTCTCGAAAAGAATAACTGTTAAATCCTTTCAGCAACATGCTCCATCGCATACCAGCTAAACCATTTTTACGTTGTTCAGCCATCCTGTGAATTTGGCACAAATGACTGTTGGTATCCCATCCATATAGAAAAAATTTTCTTAACTCTATACCGACAGGTGGTAGATAGATCAGAACCTTGTGATTTCCTGTTGTAGGGGTTGATTTAATTTTTACCTGTCTTTCAGTAATACGGCTCTCAAAGTCGCTAAAAATCTCTTAAAAACTACTGATTAACGACAAAGTAGCGAACAAGATTTGTTTCCTGTGTTTGATCATCAGACCAATTACAACACAATAAATATGATAACAGTAACTCGCGTCAGTCAGAGAAAAACGGTCAATAAAGGTCATGGACAGCGTGTGTGTTATCAGTCAGGCAATCCCTATTCCAATTCGTGGGCTTGATTGACTGTGGGCCAGAGTAGATTAAGTGTCCGCACGAAATTCTTCTGAGCACAGAGGTCAGGGTTGCGTAATCGGATACTAATGGCCTTGGCAACGATCAACATTCGGAATCTTACCATCTTTGATCGATTCTTTGGCACTCGGTAAACAATCTGAAAAGCGTTTTTCTTACTGGTAGAATGATTAGAGTCAGTGAAATGCGCAGCAATCGCGCTTGAAACCGTAATAGTCACACCACTGTACAACCACGCAGGATGATGTCCACGGTATGTTCACAACTTCTTCTTCTTGAATTTGAACCGAATTTTGCTTGAGGCATTTTCACTAGGACCTAAATTTTGTTGTCCACGCCGTAAGACTAGCCATCTTGATTTAGAAGTTCAATTTGAAAATTTGTACGATCAGTTAGCCGCCCTAACTCCATCATCATCCTTAAACGAAGAAAAACAAATCAACATTGGTGAACTGTTGTTATCAGTACCTTAACTACACACTGCAATTAAAACAGCTCCTGATGAAGCAGCATTTAGATGCATTGTATTGTTTACAAAAGAACGTGCATATGATGCTTTCCAGACCGGATAAAGCAACGAGAGTTGTCTTAATGAACAGGATTGATTACGTTACCAAAATGAATGATATACTAGCTGATAGCTCAAAATTCATGAAGATGAATACGGAGAAAGACAAAACACCAACTATAGAAGAGGCGACATCTAAAACTTTGCGTGGATTGAAACAGAAGGGAATAATTGATCCGGCCACTTTCGAGCGCGTCCGCCCCACTGGAACAATAATCCCTAGGTTATATGTTCTGCCCAAAGTGCACAAAGTAGGCTTGCCTTTGAGACATATTTTAGACATGTGCAACTCGCCTTATCATGCTCTGGTCAAATGGCTTGCCGGTCTGCTCGAACCTATCAGGTTGGAGCTAGCAAAACAGTCTCTGGGACATGTTTCATTTCATTGACGCAGTCCAAGACCTGAACATTAACAAACAGAGAATGATATCATTTGATGTTGACTAGTTATGCGGCTACATTGAGTGTAACAACAAACAGGTGGGCATCACAAAAACGAACTGAGAGAACTGTTGGTGCTTTGTACGAGTAACGTGCAGTTTCCGTTTAACAATGCAATCTACCAACAGAGAGATGGAGTGGCAATGGGCTCACATCTAGGTTCCTTGTTAGCTGATGTTTCCATGAGCAAACTGGAGACTAACCAATTGAGTGCGGTCATTGAACAGTTTGCATCATATAAACGCTATGTTAATGATAGTTTTTGCGTCGTGACCGATAATTCCAACATGAACAGAGTTATGGCAGTTTTTAGCTCAACCCACAGCAGTATTAAATTCATCCAGGAGTCAGAAAACAATGGTCAAATAAGTTTCTTGGATGTTGGCATAGTAAGACGAGAAGATGGTACAATCCAACGACATATGTACAGAAAACAAACTCGGAGTGGCCGGTAGATTCACTTTAACAGTTTTGTTTCGCTAAATCAAAAGCGAGACCTCATACGATGTCTGACGGGTAGGGCGTTAAAGATCTGCACTCCTGACACTCTAAAAGCAGAGCTGGACTTTCTACAAAAAGTGTTCACGCAGAATGGCTACCCAATGCGTTTTATTCAGAAGGTGATGTAGGCAGTAGAGTTAAAATTTAAGTCACCTTCTGTGAATAAGAAACTTGCTATTATCAGTCTCCCTTTCAAGGGTGATCCGATGGCCGAAGTCATCTCGAGAAAGCTGAAAAAGTCAGTCGAAACAACTTACCTTGCCGCTCAATTGTGCGTGAGTTTCCGTCCAAAATCCATCATCATGTCACAACTCAAAAGACAAATTTCCATGTTCTATAACCAGTTGTTGTGTGTACTCATTTCTTTGCTCATGTCAAGCGACTGTCTGACAAAGTGCGTGAACATCATCCTGCATGGTTGTACAGTGGTGTGACCAATACGGTTTCAAGCGTGATTGCTGCGCATTTCACTGACTCTAATCATTCTACCAGTAAGAAAAACGCTTTTCAGATTGTTTACCGAGTGCCACAGAATCGATCAAAGATGGTAAGATTCGGAATGTTGATCGTTGCCAAGGCCATTAGTATCCGATTACGCAACCCTGACCTCTGTGCTCAGAAGAATTTCGTGCGGACACTTAATCTACTCTGGCCCACAGTCAATCAAGCCCACGAATTGGAATAGGGATTGCCTGACTGATAACACACACGCTGTCCATGACCTTTATTGACCGTTTTTCTCTGACTGACGCGAGTTACTGTTATCATATTTATTGTGTTGTAATTGGTCTGATGATCAAACACAGGAAACAAATCTTGTTCGCTACTTTGTCGTTCTCATGACTTCATTGGGTATTTTCGAGCGCAACTATTGATTACATTTTCGTCAATTGCCGTTTCGTTTGAAATTAAGAGGGAATGAACAGCGCCTGGTTAGAGGATTCATTGATGTGAAATGAATCAACTGCTGCTACAGTTGCAAAGCTTTTCCCAAATATAGGACTTCAGAGTAAGCTTTCAAGAATACTTTCAAAAATACAACTACATTTTCGGAAATGCTTGGTAGATTCTTCCTCAAGATTTAAGGCTGAAAACTGATAAACCGAAAACTGAAACGGCATCTGTCAACAACTACGTTACCTTACTTGAAGTCCTGGGTAAAATACTACCAAATATGCTCAGTGGATGGTTTGTCGTCAGTCATCAAATTAAAAATACAAGCCGGTTACTCGATATTATCTGGTTACTAAAATATAAACCATTTCAATATACGCCATGCATCTTATTGCTACTATAGTTATTTGACAGGCTAAGCGTCTTTTGCGGTTACAACACTATGTCCATGATAATAAATCCATCCATCGATCACTAAGTTACGACAGTTTTCAGGACCCTGAACTATTTTGGATTTATCAGTAGTATTCAAATGCAAATCGTCGCATATTTCACATAGACACTTACTCCTGTACTGTAAACTGTTGCTTGCCTTCCAACAGTGCTCTACATCGATGATCACCGGGTTCACAAATGCAACCGCAGTCAGAAGTCGTGTGCATGACAAATCTTGTTGGAGGTACACAAAGTCGATTGGTGCATCTAAAACAATGATTTAGAAATGGTAAAGCAAAAGTTTAGATTTATGACTTCTATCAGTTAAATGGGTTCCATACTGAAAGTGAGTACAGATAGAAGCGACTAGTAGAGTTTTTTACCTGATAAATCAAATGAAAGGTCAAACAGCATGATAGTATACCAAGCATCCGTCACTGTAACTAGCAGTATTCATACCTCCGTATGAATGCTTTCGTTAAAACTAGAAATGAACAGCCTAAGCGAGAATGGGTGGAGTTTACTGGTATAATCCCAAATAGGACATTCCAAACATTCAAAGAAAGTTGCGAATTTCATTGCCAAACATTTATCAACCGTAGACTGTGAAAACTGCAATAGTATCTGATTTACACGTATACGTATAACTCTCAGCCTTCAAATAAGTTCGAATGAAATTGGTACCAACTACATTGTGTTTTGAATCGTGCGTTTTCTATCAGAGACTTGATATGTGATTAACTTATCCTAATGTATTCAATGAGAAGAATGTAAATGGTGTGTTTATTTCAACTTGTCTCTTTCGATCAACTTACCAAAGTGACTGAAAGAAAGCAAATAATCAGTACATATCTGCTCAGTTTCTAGATATGAATGCTAACTATTACATTTCTATTCAGAACATGTATGCAAGGGGTAATGTGTATGGATGCGTTATTTTACAAATTTTTCAGAATTTTCAATAAGCTCCACAACAAGACAAACATCCAGTCTGAAGAAACGTGATAGAAGTAGTGTGTAGAGAATCAGTCCCAACCACAACTTGGCCAGTTATTGACAGCAGATTAAATCGAGCAAAGTCTTTTGTTAGAGATTAGATTAACAAACAAATATTTGCACATTTGCAGCTCATTTTCTTTGCTGCTTGTGCTTGTGACTAACCCCTACCAACTTATTTAAAACTAAACTCCTATTTAAATAAACTGTCATGTTGTGTATATATTTACTTAATGGAAAACTAACATATCATTTGCTGTGCTGTGAGTCGGCTGGCATCGTTCTATGTCCTCAATTATGCATGAGATACTCGGCAAAGATGACTCATAAAAATGAAATATACCAACTGATATAAATCTTCATTATACATGTATAACAGTTCGTTGTTTAAACACACCATCATCATCATCATAACAGCCATGAGCCTGACCAAAGGTACTGTGGCTCGGGCCGCCGTTCACCTCAACAGTGACGTGGAATATCTTAGAAGAAAACGTTACTAAGAAGATTGAAAGTTGTTGAGAGAAGACTAAGAAGAAGAATCGGAAATGGAATGGATACAGGTACGCCATTGACTGCGACAGATCGCCATCTCGGATAGCGTCTCTAACCAGCGGTTCGAGTGATCACGAGGACACTATCCAGGCGGGCGACACCTACCCACGTTGCTCAATGAAACAGTCAGGGCCTTCATATTTCGTGACCACGTTGTTGCTTGACCAACACGTGGTTTGACCCAACTGTTGGTGGCCTCAGCATATAATGCCCGGTACGGTAAACGATTAGATGACATACGGATTACGTGACCCCAACATCGCAAGCTGTGTACCGTGATTATTTGACCGATTGATCGCAATCAGTGAACAGTCTGAGACAAACAGTTCATCAAAGTAGAACTCACCGTAGATTCTTTTAATTTTATCGATGTAAATAACAATAACGTAGTGTTTAAGGACAATCCGCTATTTTCCATAGAACATGACGTTTCGTCGTTGCAGAATAGCAGTGTCTTTCTGTCAAACAACGATGGTCAAACACAACAAGTCTGTTGATATCTTCTTTGTAAACAGGGCACGTTTCCGAACCATATAGCAAAATGGACTGCACACAGGCATTATATACCCTTCCTTTCAGCGACAACCGGACGTCCTTTGGACGACACGGATGACGCAGTTTGGCAAAGGCAACTCGTGCCTTTGCTATCCTCGCTGATATCTCATCCGTAATATTACAGGCTGATGAGATAGTGCTACCCAAGTATGTGAAACTGTCCACAGTCTCAAGTGGGTTACCTGCAATGAAAAAAATAGGAGTTGAAGTGCCCCAGTCTTTAAACAACACTGAATCTTGAAGGTGCAAAGCACATTCCATACAAACCAGCTCGGTCGCTCAACCTGTCCAGCATGGTCTGTGTGTTTGCAGCAGAGAGGCTAAGTAAGACAATGTCGTCCGTGTATTCCAGATCGGTCAATCTAGCGCCAGGAAAAAACTCAACACCAAGTTCACTGGACTGCTCAAGCGCACCCTCCACTTCATGACAAGCAGAAATCAGTTTGCATGTATCGATATGAGTTTTGTGACTGAATGTCAGTTTTTAATGCTCCAAGAGGTTTCTACTGAATTACTCTGCCAAACCATCCGTAATAGTCCAGAATGAATCGAATTAATTAAAGTGTGATACTAATTAGCTGTTTGTAAGCCACTTCAAACACGTTTAGTATGATTGCACGTTTGTGTTGCTCATGTTTCCGGTGCGGGCCAATTATGGAATCGGAAATCACTCGACATATATATGTGGATTAATTGAAAAGTGTGTATCCCAAATAAACTGTTAATCAAGCCGAAGCTTAGTTAGAACCCGAATTATTATGTCTTAAGTGATACAATTCTTTTTAATAAGTAGCTTGGCAGGTTGAATATGCTGGTTTACGTATAAAAATTAGCATGTTTGCATTTCCTGTCGTCGTTTGTTTTGTGCATATAAATGGAGTGAGAGATTGAAAGTGCACAGAGGATTTAATAGTGACATCATGAAATAAGAAATCGTGGATGACTCGGACCACTATAAAGCTGATTGTTTCCTTTCTACTAAATTTGCTACCAGTTTCATGCAATGTCTGATAATGACAAATATATCTACCGCTACATTTGCCCATGTAATTCATCCGAGCTCGCCTGCTCACAAACTGTGGAGCTGATAAATATACACACGAGGTTATGATGCACTTTTGGAGGATAACACTCTAACTTTGAGAAGTTCATGTAGGATTGTAGATGCTGGTATTAGATGGCTAACTTACCAAGTGCCACCTGTCAGTTTCATAACCCTTATCAGTATCAACACTAACAACAACAATAGCAGTAAGACGGCATGAAGACATACATTGCGAGATGCAAGCATTCCGTTTATTCTCATCAGTCGATTACATAAAACATTCAGTTATGCAGGCTAAGCGCATGATGACAAAACAATGAAATGAACGAACATGAATATGGGAGTAATCAGGTTCCTATTACGCAACCGCAATCCTGGACTGTTGGCATTCTCCGAGACATTGGTGATCAAGCGTCACGCACCGGCTCATTTTTGGAAAAAGGTGTTGACGCAATCAATTTCGTTACCATGGCAGTGAACCCCGATGTTTCAAACAATAGCATTGTCATTTACCTCATCGTCATCAACCGAACTCAATCAGCTGTCTACAAGGATGGTCGGCGATTACACAACCAAGGATAGAAGCTTAGGTCCTAGTTATGGAAAGATGTTCAAACAATCGAACTCAGGTTGCCAACAACTTACAGACAGAATCCAAAGTAACAGATGAGTTTAAAAAGGCTATCTTTGTTTTGCTACATTACTTTTGGTTACCTTATTAAAAAATCAAACAAACATAAAAAATTTTTGACCCTCTGCCTTAAATTGATTTCAATCTCAGCCTGAATAATAAAGCACCCTTAACTGCATGCTTTGTCCAATTAATAAGTGCTCCTAGTTCATCCAAATCGATTATTCTTTTCACTATTAATTTTGACTCTTAGTGGAAGATTTTACATAAATTCTATTTAGTGGTCAATAAATGGTACTACTGGACATGAAATGCCACTGTTGGGTGCAGTAAACCCGATGCTGACTAAACTTGATGTTGAACGTCGTCGTCTATAATGAGCTTTGAAATAATCCACTTGTTTGCAGTTTCTTCTAGTTGCTGGGAGCCTTATTGAATAGTTCACGTTGCCCGTAGTCTGTATGACAATACTGCCACATATGACTTTCATATCCGTCAATTAATCATTTGATAATTCTTGGAACATATAAAAATTACATACAAAATATACTGGACCAGTTAACGCAACAGGGTAGCTGGGTAACAAACATATCAGCACTCGTGTATTATGATCAAGTAGCAAATAATATGAGCTGTACGGAACAAATTGACCGATGAATGAGCCAAGCAATGAAACATCTAATCTGGTGAACCCGTAAGTCTCTTTCTACAAAGTGTCTCCAATCTGGGCCCAGTTGAGTCACAAGGCCATTAGCCAACGATGAAAATAACATCCACAATTAACTTTTAAGTGAACTTGAGTTGTAGCTTGTTCCGACACGATTGATGTGGATGGAACTAAGCCACCCCGGCTAAGAGCATTGGCTCGTAACGCAAAATGTAGCCGGTTCGATACCCCTTGGGACTATCTCTTTTTGATGAGTCCAAACTAGGACAAAACCGGTTTGGGACTGGGCATCAAGAGCCATTACTAAGTTTCTGATGCTTTAATGATTCTTAAAGTCGCCAATGTTTAAACGTCAAGTGTCTTAAGCTGAAGGTTTGACAGTTCTCAGAGCACGCCGTTCGACTTTACTCCACTTAACGAACTGAGGCGCTTATTTGCTATATGTACTCCATGTTGCAGAAAACTACCCTATTTCTGGAACCACAGCCTCTGAATGCAACAAACTAAGAACCCTTGACAAATTTTGTATCTAATTACTAATATACATATGGTGAAGAATACTTCTTTGGGAGTATAACAGTCGGTCACTGTGAATTTTAAAAGCAGAGCACGATGTCTTCTCTAAGAGAGTTAGTGGAGAATTTAGACCAAAGTCACCCTGAGCCTACGTGAAGGCGATCAAGTCATGATCAGCTGCAAGACAGCCGGTTATATTACCTAACAACCAATCTGTACAATATTTGCTTGTTCAGTATTATAGAAAGGTTTAATTTAAAGCACTTCAAAGGAATTTACGATAAATACAAAAACCTCGTAGAATGCGTTTAAAAAACGAGTGTAATTTGTTTCATTACATATATCGTAAAATATATTACTAGGGAGCTTTTTTACAAGGTTGAACAAAGTAAGTGTTAAAGGTCACAGGGAGAGAAGTTGTTAACTTTCACAGTTAAAAATGCCCAGCTGAAAGCTGAATATATAAAAAACGCATTATTGTCATACCGTGTTCACATACCATTGGGTTATTTATTATCAAATAAATGATTTATAATCCTGCGATTACAATCGAACTTGAAAAGAATGATCAACGCTCACAATATTGAGCAACAGGTGCAATTGTTCCATAATGAAATTCAGAAAATAAGTTGAATTGTGATGCATTATTTATTTTAGGTGTTACTGATCAAAGCAATTTGTACATGAAAATGCAATTATGAACTGACAGCTGAATCTGTTTGCCGCACTTTCCTTTCCCAGGATTATACCAACAATTCTTGCATTGGGCGGTTGTATGACATACAAATGGGTTGTTGTACACGGTGGAACTAAGTGTCAAAATCTTTAGGTGAAATATGTTCGGACATTCTGCCAGCCTTTGACCAACGTCCTACAAGTGGGTCAGTCGGAAAACTTCGACCTTTTTCAAGCCAGGCAAGTAGGGGTTTAGATCGTGAATCACCTAATCTGAAATGGTTAAAGCCAGTCCATAGTGTGCTTATAAGTAACTGAAACTTGTGGCTTATTTCAGCGTGCTGCTGCATACATTTTCTCTGATGGACGAAATATGAAACCTCTGCGTAACGCTTCGATGTTCGAACAACAGAATTTGCTAAACTGTTGTTAACTCTTGATAAGGTGTGCTCATACGTAAAACGTTAAAACAAATCAAAAACAGTGCTTACTGTTACCACCAGCAACCACAGGTGAATGTGGGGAGTGTGCAAAACATAAAAAGATATAAACAAGTAGTAATTTGTAGGGTTTGTTTCAAGGACGTAGCTAAAGTGCTGTAGCACCGGTTGACTATCTGATATGCGTCAGTATGGCTCATTGCAACTGGTTCACTCGTAACAAGCGAGCTAGCCCAAACGCTCTAGTCTACTAGTTTAAACTGAAATTGCGAGAACAGTAAACGACTACACTGGATAGTAAGTGCGGAATACTTGATAATATTACTTTACAAAATATATCGAGAAGACGTGAAGTTAACAAAATTTTATAATGTCATACCACCTAATTCAGGTAAACGCTTATAAGGAAAGTGTAAAGGCTTAATATCTTTGGGGAGAATCCAACAGAAACCATATACGTAGTTAATTGTAAGTGGGTGTGGATGTGAGTGGTTCAACGTTGAAACGAACCTAATAGAGATCAGCTGACTAACACAAACTAGAATGAGTGTAAAAACAAAATATTTAGACGTAAAACACATTAGCACGGTTCGAAGTTAGGCCTGTATATTGAAAAAAAATTGCTTACCATTTACTATTAATTGGCCTAGAGATAACTTACATTAAGATATTTTGATGACCTTGGTTATAGGCTTCAACGAAGTAAGGAAAACGGTAGCTGGATGAAAGTCACCTAAATTGTATTGTCCGTCAAGTTGCTTATGTTGATAAGTATCAAAACAATCTTATTTGTCTAGTCATGAACAGGTATTATCTTCAGTACAAACAGACATGGGTTTCCAAAACTTCTTCTACAGATGAAATGCAGTACCTTAACGAAAGATCTGGATGGCTAGAAGTTGGGGGTATGAATTGGGTTACTGAAAACGTCTCTGACATTTCTCTGACAAGTTCTTAATAGGCTGTATTGAGATCGTTGCATATGTGAACTTTGTGAGGGACCATCCAATTGTTGCTATCATGCAAACTTCTTAAAAGCAAAAGCATTGGCAGACTTTCGTGATACGTTTAACGCTACAGAAAGAAATCGGACTGTTTATTGGCTGTACCTACTATAATATTACTGGTCGGGTTTGCTAGTTTCCTTTTCCTTCAGGGGAAGTACTTAGAGTTGTGAGGTATTGAGAAGATCTAAAAGTGGTGAGATTTCATTTATCGAGGCTAGAGTTGTAGAAAATCTAGATTTTCATGAACTGAGTATTTTACTCACCGAGGTTGACAACCGCAAGAAAGATGGTTCGTAACGAGAAGTAGTTCCGTTGAATGCTTTGAACGTTGACGGAGAGGAATCTGGAATTTTGTAAAGTATACGAACTTTTGTTACGGAACGTATTCATAGAACTAGTCGACAGAAATGATCAGTGAAAATAAGTGTCGGAATAATTTAGTCTTGTACATTAGATTTTTTACAAAATGGGGCAACAAAGAGCTGTTCGCACATGATAGCAAGTGAAAAAACCGTTGATATACCCAGCGGATACAACTGAGGAAGACGGAGCAGTTTGTTAGATAGACGCTTGTAGATAACAGTTGTGAAGAAAGCTACCGGAACATCCACAATAAGAAGAAAATAGCAAAAAAGGCGGGTCGCGTTGCGGAGAAGGACGACATATTACCACAACTCTAGGCTAAAACGTTAGCTTGCAGGTTCTGTCAACTGCGAAGTAAAAGCGATCTATATATTTTAGCAAATTCGAAGAGTCCATCTTCCTAGGTCACCAGTCCAGTTATCTAGTTCATCCAGCAAGGTCGTGCACCATGATATTACGTAAGTGTTACTCAAAACTCCTATCGATTATTGAAGCAATGCTACCGGGACGACATCAGTTAGTGGTATAGTCACGGAAATTGACTGCATGACTAGTAGGTGGAAAACTATACAGTGTCTTCTCTCTGTTTTGAACAAATGGGTTGGAGGAACCCAACGCATTATTCACCATTTACCCGCTCCTACTTAGATGTCTTAGTAAACCATAGTCTTAGAGTTCAGCAGTTCACCATAATCTCAGTATCTTCATATACATTTGATACTTTATTGTGTGGTTACTGTCCCATCCGATTCGGAGGAAATTCAACTTTCTATCAGATTCACAACAAGCGTGTTTCAGAAGTCTACAACTTGCTTAGCTTTGTATTAGTGCACGTGACACAAGCTGGATACACACAATCTTACACCTATCTAACTATCTACACACCGGGTTATCTGACACGTTTGCTGCTAGCCAAAACCTTGACATTAATCTAATGACATGTCTGACGGACCACTATTGAAATGACAATATAGGCACTTAGTACACGTAGTAGCCACTGTTATTGTATGGTGTAGACAGTAAGGACAGTTAGAAGGAGACCGTCACATTTGAAAAGCTTATAGTCAGAGATGAACAAAACGTATACAACTGATAAATGATTTCTGTCGGAGGGGTTACTTTTTTTGGAAATCATGCTGCTTACAACTCACTGATTGGTTTGTTGGCTTAGAATTCGAAGCAAATTCCCGATGACATGCAACCCACTAATTATTGATGGCATCAGAAACCTTGGGTGAGAGATATCAATACCTAGGATTCCGCAAGAAACTCAGTGATACGGGTTTGTGATAAATAATTCTAGATTTAATATGCGTCTTAGTAAAAGACGAACCACTCGAAAAGACTATCAACGAGATGAGTGACGAAAAACTGGATAAATGGTCAAACAAAAACACGAATTTAAGAGGACACGGACTCTGAGGTTAAGACAAGCAGAGAGAAGAATATATAGAAAATAGACAGACATATACGATACACACAATCTACCTGACACTCAGATTGGAGGAAGGAAGCAAATAAGCAGGTTCTTTTAGTATGATTTGACAGGTATGAATGAACCGACAAATACAGAAATCGGGAGTGTGAAAATCATCCTCACGTTAAGAAAGTTGTTCCGCTTAATAGCAAGCACTTATTCAATGGTATGTTAGCACCAACGTGACCGTTCTGCATATTAGTTCAGTTGGAGTGACTCACAAATCTGCAGATGTTACCTGGATGATAGCCACTGCTTGTGTTTTCAATGCGACCTTCGTGGGCACGCACTCTTCATCTGGGGTTTCACAACTGCAGGAATATTTTTGTTCCCGGTCGATAACACCCACCACTTCACTGAGGTCATCTGACTCAAACGTTGGCCTTGAACTATCCAACTGCACGTCCGACAGGTCCTCCAGATCTGTAGATGAACCGATGCAGTAGCCACAGCTGTATCGTTGCAGCTGGTCGATACACCGTTGCACGTGAAATCCCTGCGGAATGACCAAATTGGTGTGATGTTGTGGCAATCCAAGCATCATAGAAGTGCACAGGGTGTAGTTTTTGGGTTGACAAGCGGTTTGTCTGAACTCCTGATAACTTTCAAAAGCACTGCGTAGTTCCGCCTCTGAATCTGCCAGGTAACAAACAAATCCAAATTTGTGTACACGCATGGAATGTTGCAAAATACAAAGTATCTCGATTGCCCATGAAAACTCCTCTGTTTACAAAACCCCAAGCCAACCAACCTAGGTTTGGCTGGTATAGTTAACCAAGTTGAAGACGAACACTTTTCAGCCAGTGCAAGATTATCTTCGTCATTCTTTTGCGGCTTGAGATTCGGTTATCTCACCTGTTTGTATCAAGTTGTTGACATGTGTCATGTCCGTCTCCGGTTTGCTTTATTTCGCTGGTTCTCACCGTAACAAAATGGCCTGTGTTTGAATTTTATGCAAGTTGAATAACTCATCTAAGGAGTACTTCTATTTACATTAATTTTCGGACAGTTATCTCAGTGTAACTGAATTTGTGCACTGCAGAAGCAATCCAGAGTTGACACATATTCTGAATTCTTGAAAAGTAAATCAATCAGTGTCGAACAAAATACATTTTGCAAAACGATTTCTACCGTAAAGTTGATACAAGATTTGTTTTCCTGTGTTCATCACATACACATATCAACGGAACATCTACTGTTATGCGCAGTCGGTTGCACCCGAAGAACAACGGAACAGTTGTCTAGGGAATTAGTGTTTCTAAAGGTGTTTCTCTTTCCAAAGCCAGAGTATCAACCATCGAACTCTTGTCCAACGTATAAGTATCCAGCCACCACAAACGTCAGCTACTTATTCCTCGTCCTCTACTAACTACAATCAACAGTCTAGTAAACTACCACCCACCTTTCCGCTATTTCTGTCGATTGGATATCGCAAGTGAATGCTTAGTTTTATTCCTTCGTTTCCACTAGTCTCCCACTTGTCAATGCAGATCAACACACCACAAGAGTTTGCTATCCATAACATAGGTTCTATATATAATATATATATATTATGTTCCCGCGGAATACGACAAATAGTTTGATGGACCGCATTGTTTTTCCCCGCATATATACGCATTTGTTCCTTTTGATTCAAACCCTTTGAAGCTGAAGTGTTTTAACAAAAAGACGTTCGGTGCCCCATGGTTAGGATAAACCGAGTTATAAACATATCACCTTAATCTTTACCTTATACCGAGTGATAAACTCAGATGATGTGTAATTGGCATTGATTCAATAAAATATAAACTTGTCAAAGTTCGAAAGCTTTTATGGTATAATAGAAGATAAGGAAGGTCACACCACTACGGTATTCACAGTGGTGAATGAAGTAGTGAAAAGCGGACAAAACGGTAGCACACAAGAAGATAATAGATGTTGATGGCAAATTTGTAAACCAATAAGTGTGTATTATAACCTACTTTCTGAGAACATTTCCTTATACTCAACATGGTGGGTATGACGCAGAATAATTTCTAGTGTGTTTAGTTTATCCTCTGTCATATAATGCAAAGTCTACGAAAGTTTTCAACCAACACACTGAAAATGGAACGTGTATGATGAAGAGTTTCTTACTGGCGCCTATTCTGCCTAACATTTTTGTCAAAAAGCTGAACTCTAGTCCAGCGTGAGATATTAATCTTGAGTTTTCACCATCTTCTCGTTGCTGTTAGAGTGGATACACCGCTCGTATTTGTTACTGGTTCCGAAGCTTATAGTGATGATTGGCGATGAAACTGTCATAAAATGTAGTAAAATGTTTATCAGGCCTGAGGATTGCTGACGTAGTTGTTCACCGTTCGAAATTGTTATGTGTAGGACCAGTGAGGAGCTCCTGAAAGGTTCCCACAAACAAGAATGAGGTTTTGGGAGAATATAGGACGATTCGTGCGATTTCTGTATGTACGTTGTTCCCAATGTCGCGCAAGAGCTCCTAATTAATACATAGTGATTGAAAACTGGCAGGAAGTTCCCTTCCAACTATGACAAAGACAACCATATGAGTGACCGGTATAATCAATGACATCACGAAGAAGTAGTGTAAATTGTGGGCGTAATTGTCTTAGTTGTGTTTTGTGGTTTTGTTACCTTACCGTTCGGGTCCATATACCACCTGTACATATGCGCAGCCGCCCACAAAGTGTGCAAGTGCAAATATTCCATTTTTAGAAATAACGTCACTGTCCTATCCGTTTTGCTTTACCGGCCTATCATTTTGGATAATACTGCATTTCACGCGTTTGATGAAGCGATTTCACTTGTCATTTATGGTTAACAAGCGTTGTCAACAGTGCACTCTTACATTTTAGACAAAGCAGTTCAGCATCGGGCAATTCCAACTGGGCTTACACATGAGGTTAGTGGGAGGTGTGTGATAGCTACGCCGTTTGATCACCGTAAAGTGAACATCGTTCGTATACATGATTAAGGCTTACAGTTAACTAAGTCACCAAACTGTGGTTCTGTGTGCCGTCAGCAAGTGCAGATTATTGTCAGAGTTCAGTCGCTCTTTCAAACCAGTTGCGTTTTCTTGGTGCCTTTCTGATGAGAGGGGAGATCATCATTGTGGTAAAATCTGATCAGTAAAACCAAGTGTTCAGACATATGAAGATCATTACGTGTTGCTTACATACTACCGGGTGGTTTACATTAGGGGAATGTATATATTTTTGTCACCGAAGGCCGTAAAAATTTTCAAACATGAGTCAAAGTAACCCATCGTTTTAGTCAGTAATACTCTCCTTACAAGATCTACACGGGAGTGCAGAAATCGATGAACGCCGACGGATAGTGTTGGCACGAAAGTGCACAAGTGACTTCTAGATGCAAGCTGCTCACGGTGTTTCTACGCGTCCTGAAACTAGTTGGCAGAAACATATTACGGAATTTGCCTGTGAATGATTCGCTTTCCGAATTCGAAATGGTTTAATCATAATTGACCTTAACGCTAAACGATTTCTCATACGTTAGTTCGCTTTCTTATTTCTTTTGCATACATTTATGACCACAATAATTCTTTCTGACCAGGAATATTGGACAGTCACAGAGAAGAAACAGTTATCGCAGCAAAAAGTCGCGATCTATACTTCAATGTGGAGGATTTTATTGAAAGCAGGTCCTTATGTGTGACGTCTGTATGTAGTTTATATGTAGTTTATCCCCAGTTTTTGCTTGTTCTCTATATTTGTTCTGAAACACAGTCATGATTTAACGCCAAACGCCATCGGGTTCGTACTAGTCAGCATAAATCATTAACAAAGATTATGGACAGAGACTCAAAAGTACAGACATTTTTCAAGCCTGTTTTCATCATGTTTGCTTGTGTATATGTCCTTTGTTATTTGTTCTGTGTTTATTAGAAATAAGGTAACTCAGTTTTGTCAAAGATCAAGCTCCATACAGAAATCATTTCATTTTATTGAGCATAATTTGACTAGAAATGTTGGTTTATCTGCGCTTTTGATGACTGTGAGTATGTGCGTAACTCGGATACACTGCACTGTCCGACTGGTGTTCAAAAATATACAATCTGTTAGGATTAAATGAATTTAAGTTCCTCTTAGTGAATTGTATACCCACAAAGCTCAATCAAGAAGTCAACAAATCATTGCACTGTCGAATTTATACCATGTCATATAAGCTACCCAGCCCGTCTCAAACAAGGCTAGTTCATCTTAGATCAATATCAATGTAACCTCAGCTTTCAGTCTGACTCCACGGATAGCATTATCGGGCAGTCTGTCTGTTATAGTTCACAGTTTTTTAAGGTCCAGTACTACCTAAGTCATGAATCGCAGCACAAATTGTCATTTTGACCCATCTTGATAAGTATGCTAGCTAATAATGTTTGCGCGGCTGATTGGAGTTCCGGCTTCGTTGTTTTATTAGCAGTTACCTTGTTTAAGACATCACATATCATGCACATCGAACTTCAGCGACAGTGCTGTGTCTAGCGATTAATACACATGCTAGACCAGAGTGATGGTTTGAAATCGTAAACCTCGGCTTCGAACCCGTTGATGTGATTGTTTGTCTATATCCAAATGGTCTCCCACCTTCAGATGATAGATGACGTTTTTGCTGCACAGACCAACTTCAGGCATAGTGCTGTTGATACTGGATTAGATTAATGCTTCCTGGGAAGTTAATTCCTTCAAACCAGCAATTACAAGCCAAGGCGAATGACTCGAAAATGTTGAGTTCGTGTCGCACGGCGTAACGTTTGTCATGGCAATCGACGTTTTGCGGAGATAAATTTTAATAGAACAGTCAGGAAAGGGATTATGCACTACTTATGATCGTATGTGTTTCTGGGCCTTATGTCCTGTTCATGTTTCAGGTAAACGGATTACAGAGTCTGAAAACCTAAACTAAAGATTGATATACAGGTTAAATAGTGACCAACAGTCGCGACATTCGGCAACAGTTTCTGCTTATTGTCACAATTGCAAAGCAACACTACCGGAAATGTATTCTTAAACGTACGGGAATGGATATTGCCACCTTAGATTAACTTCTTTAGGATGTACTTTAAAAGAAGCTCAGGTAAACTGTTGGGACTGGCTGAAAGAGATCCATGTTGAGAATTCTCACTGGTAGGTGAAGAGCATACTTTAATGTCAATCACTTTTGCGTCACCAACATTGTTTAGACTTCCACCCAGGTCATATACTCCCTCGATTATGACGATATTCCTTTTGAATTCCTAAACGGCAGCTAATGCTCTGTCACGCACATAGCACATTACATTTTTGAATGCTACCCTAGTGTTTTCAGCTTCACGCTTTGTAACCTGTTGCTCAGTAGTAGCCACTCTATAATATGCGGATGGATTCTGCAATGTCTTGTACTCAGCAATCCCACTGTTACTCGTTAAGAAGGTTAGAAAGTTAAATTATCGACTAAATTTAAGACAAGGCATGTTTGGGGTTATTCTGTTCAGTGGTTTAGAATGTAAGGTTTTTCTAATACATACCTATCAGCGTCTACGTTGAAGAACAATCGTTTAAGAAACAGGTTCCTAGAAGTTGTACCTCTTACAACAACGGTCATAACGTTGGTGATGGTGATAACCTGTTTGATTTGGGATCCAAATCAGTTTAAGCCTGGACAAAATATTTGGATATCCATGGTCGCCAAGTAATAACAAGTCTCTAAATTCGTCCCCTATCAGTCTGCGACAAAACACGACGGAGAACTACTTGAACTATCAGTCCGGTTGAAAAACCATGGGATGGGCATTGACATGAGTTTCGTGAACAGCAAGAATTTTCTTCTCGGTTATGGTGACTCTCCATGTAGTCGAGAATGTCATAAACTGTTCAAGCCATTCATTCATTTATGGAACTCATCTGGATGAACATGTGAACGTTGGGCTTGATTTATTGGCTTCCAACCAAATCACCACTTCCCCCTAATCATGCTAAGTAATATTACGTTAAACTTGGAGCGCTCAGTAGCACCAATACACAACAACTCTGGGGAATAAGGATACCAGGTGACACAAGTGAGGCTGATCACGAAGGAGTACTTATTCAGTAAACGTAAAGAAACTGCCATGGTTCTTCAATGGCAAGCAGGTGAAGCGCATGTTTGCTTTTTATACCGTTAAACTATGATCAGGGGGTAGAACTCATTAGTACGAACCAATAAACCGTGTTCCTTAAACGATAAAAAACATCCTTAGTAAATCAAGTGGTCATTTCTAACTGGTAGGTTTTCGTGTTGCGATATTATGAAAAAACAACAAGGTGAACAACCTGTAAATCAAATGAATGATCAGTCATAAATAATGACAATTCTTACAGTTGCTCTTGGGTTAACGACAAGCTCATTCGGTTATGTGCGCATTGTTTTATTGCTAGGTATAAAGAAGGAAAGTAAGCACACACCGACTGAGTAAAATCACATCAGTAATAACCTAATTTTTTTTAAAAATAGTCAGTGCTTCAGTAGAATTTTCGTTTTGTCAACGGAACCTGAAATATGTATTTCCATGCAACACCATTAAAGGAAGAGAGTATCACTTACATCGAGGCTCGTCGTCGTAACTGTCCTGTGCTTGCTTGCCTGTCGTTGTCTTAATGTTTTCTGAAGTGGAAGCCACATCACTGTTTGCGCTATTTGTGTTTGTTTTAACGGGTACATCTTGCAATTGTACAGCACGTGTAGATCGCATAATCTTCAAAAGTACGCCACCACCGGCTCCTCCAGGAAACTGCAGAGAACTGGATGAGGACGCGATAACGTTTGGTTGTCCCGGTATCGGATATTCTAATCGTGGTCCAATCAGCGCTTCTGTCGGCATAAGACGTCGTTGAACGCCTGTCCTGGCCAAAGGGATGTGTGAGTTGGGCCTGTCCTCTTTCTGGTCGAATATAATTCGTTTGAATTCGGTGAAGTTGTTCGCTTTGCTAACGCGCTTTACATGTTGTTTGGTTTGACTGTTAACAAACTGTCGTAACTGACGGTGGTATTCACTGAATCGTGCTTTTTCGTTTCTGCGCTGCTTGTCACGTAAAATTCGCTCTTTTTCAATTTCCGCTTGCCGTTTTAGCTGATATTTCTCCCAGGCACTCAACACAGCGAACATCTGAAGGCAGGGCAGAAAAAGCCTTATTGTACTGTTTAAAAACTGTCTTATAATGTCAAGCCACAGTAGGCACAATGCAAAATAAATTTCGATGGTATACTAGACCACATTAGAATTCAAATATCTGTATCACTTGCGATTTAACATAGTCCTCGATTCGATGACTTTGCACTGGTGGTAATCATGGGAATTGAAATTTGAAACGCTATCAAATGACACAATGATTGTGGTTTTTGCGGAAACTTCCCATAAATATGGAAGCCACGACCTTAGGAACAACTTTTCCCGATACATTAGTTCATGATACTTCTATCCAAACTGTATCTTGGTGACCAGATCGTTCCAACCAAGAAATCTTCGGAGTAATAACCGAGGATCATAGACCCTCAGACACCAACATCATAAAATCTGCGTATGTCGGGGTGGTCACTAGCACTGGTGCATTGCGTGTTCACATGGAGATAGAGTGGGCAGACACAGACAACTCTGCATTTACGACAAGGAAAATTAGATAAAGAGGATTAGATAAAGACAACCCATTGTTTCAAAACCTTGGGTTTTCAGCTTACAGTGTCACTACCTGTAAGGGCAAGAAATGGCAGTTACCGAGTTAATAACTGCTTTTGTTCGTAACAAATAGCCCGGTGGAATCCAGTTCAGAGTGTTTCTGTCTGATGTACCAGTCGAGAGGAAAGCCGGGATGTGGACTGTCATTTCTAGGGTACTCAGAGAGCATCAGTAGATAGATATCACCAAATATTTATATTCTTACGTCAATAGACAATGTAAAGTGACATTTCGATGTTACCTGTGTCTATTCACATTGAGCTAGTGGACATAACTTGTATATCTTTGAACATCAATTCAATTCATTGTTTTCTGTGATAACTTCAAACCAACAATGATTCTGTCGTAAGGTGGTGATCTTCGTCATCCAACCGCTGATACTTTGATACTCATGTGAGATAATGAACCACTTTACAGCGTAATTTACGTGATTCTTGTCAATAACTATGCAATTTTCACTCAGATGATGCGAAATTTACTAGCAACAGTTAGTATTTTAATCGTTCAAGCTCAAGTTTTGTTTGCACGGTCGTTGGTCAGCTCGCCGATCTTCTAGCTCTTTAAACTAAAACCATGTCCCCTAAGCTTTTCGGACATAAATGTGTCGTCGTCTTCGGAATGCGCTTTGCAGCCTCGAAATGCAGAGTGCTTTTGCAAGATTGCTGTGATTACGTAGGTTTAATGTTAGATAATGAAGTCATAGAAGTTGTTGACCGGTTTGCATACCTAAGAGGCTGCATCAGTGGCGGCGGCGGAGGTGTAGGGAATGAAATAGAGGCGCGTATTTCTAAGGCTAGGGCGGTGTTTACTAATCTTAGGCACTTATGGCGACAGAAAGGTATCTCTCTGAAGCTTAAGGGTCGCGTATATCAGCAGTGAAACATGGCCACTCAGGGTATAAGACTTTAACCGTCTTCAGGTGTTTGACCACCGATGTTTACGTTCAATCGCTCGTATCGGGTGGCACCAACGAGTAAGCAACGAGGAGGTTAAGAAGCGGGTGTTTGGCACTGATTGTCAAACGAGTTTCTTTATTCAGTCACTACATTTGCACAGACTTAGATGGTTAGGTCATGTACTAAGAATGCCAGCTAATCGCTTGCCACACCCAGCATTGTTTGACGACGCTGCGGCCGATTGGCTTAAGGTGCGAGGTGGACAGATGATGACCTGACGTAGGGAAATGAAATCGTTCGCGAAAGGGTTGGGCACTGTAGATCGTGTTCGTCTTCCGGGTTGGAGCCCTCGCGACTCAGAGAGTCGGTGGCTTGAAAGTTTCGGTGAGACTGCGGCTAACCGAGCTCAGTGGCGTGAATGTTGTCGTTGTTTGGCCGAGTTGTCTGTGGAGTGAGTGCATTTAATGACGCGGGGCAGTGAAAGCCGTGAGGAAGTTGTCTTGCTGATAACGACTTACTTTCACTTACAGCTTGGTTGTTTGTTTGCAAGGTGTAGGCGCCTTGATGTTATATGTTTGAATGTAGACGTAGCTATCGTTAGCGGTTAGATCCCCTTACCCTCTCCCTTTTTTCTCCTCTCTTCCTAAACAGGGTTTGTTTCTTCTTCATGGTTGTGTGGCAGTTAAGCATTAGTGTAAACCACTGATGTATTGCTGTCTATGATGATGATGATGAAAATCATGTGAAAACCAAATACACTATTCAATACAGCCTAGTAAGCTGCTACTTGTATATTCATGTAGTACTCCTATGGGTAGGTTTGTGCAATCATAATGACTTACGGATGTCGGATTGAAGATCATCAAAATTAAGTCATAAGTCCAAGTGTTCACAACCATGAGGGGTCCATCGGTCCACTATCACACATCCATTTTTTATGATGGCCCATTTTTCAATCGCACCTCCCCACTGTGGAAACAGTGGTTTGGTAGCTAAGATCCATTTGACTACTAAGCCTGAGGTCGTTGCCCGTTCGAAAGGAGGAGTACAGATCATTATAGAAAACATGTTTATACCTGTTGGTTTAAATAATATATCAGTTACCAAGAAATTGGCATACAGTTTATCCACTGGATTTTTCGAACGGTTTTCACATACAATGTTTCAGTGTGACGTTTAATTCGCAGGCGCACCCCAATCTTGAAATAAATATCTGAAAATGTCTTTGTTTTATAAAGGACATTAGTGTTAATGTGAAGGTACAGCGTGAAATTACAAAACACACCATGTTTTCCCACCTACTCAAATAAATCGTGCGAATTGGGGCAATTTTTATTGTGTTATTGTCTTATCACAAGAGACTGATTTTAGTGTATCAGATCACCCATCAATCCTCACATCCCCTAAGAGAAAATAATAGTGTTTAGGGAAAATAGCCACATCAGGGGTAGTTCCGTAATGTTACAACATTGAGTGAACCGCTTGACATACAAAATATACTCTTTCAGCGTCCGAGTCTACTCAATATGCGGGCGTCCGTCGAAACTGTGTCATTGGTAGCTAAACCGAATCGAGGATTAGGCGCACAATTTGTGATACCAATTCTAGTCCTCTGATAACTTGAATAACAAACGGAGAAAGTCCCAACCAACCACTATTAGTGGTAGATAACATTTGTCTGCAGTAGTCACAGTATGATTGCTTTATGTTTGATGGGCAGGGACTGGGTCATCATTATGAGATTCCCGTTTGTGAACCATGTTTAATTGGTCCCATAAAACTAAACGTCTTTCGACTATCCTCTAGTGTCAAACCACCCAATCTAGATTCGGTTGTACGAACGAGTTTTACAGCCTGTCTTGACCTGTAAATTATCTACGAATTCTGAAGAGCTCGTAGAAAAACACCAGCAAAATATGTCACGACTGAGAAAGACATCATGTTGTTTCATATATGTACCTCGTAACTTGCTAATTTTTGGCTTTTAAAAAGTTTTCGTTGACGCCGCATTCTTGGAAGCAGGAGCATGTGTGTAGCAGTCGAGCTAACTGTTAAATACCATGCAATGTGATTAGCCAGTTGACTGTCATTTTCTGGAGGAAGATTGCCTCCATCAGCTTCAGATAGCAAATAAAAGTTCTATAGAAGGAACCGAGGATAATAACTCACTTGGGTCAGTACAGATGTCAACTGTACATACAGAAATGTAGCCTGGCTGGGGATCTCACGTGGGTTACAATACATATATGCATAATAGCGAGTAAAATAAATCCACCTGAAGCCCAAGGTAGGTACAGGTATCCGGTGAATAAGAATCACATATCCATTTATCTGAATGCGACCTACAAAAGTTAGGACTTGTAACCGGACTGTGTCAGGGTCACGTGACATGAGATTGTAGTTTCATGCTTCACCAGCTATCCTCGGTATAGATCGAGTTTCTCCGGCACACAGTCCTGATGAGTAGAAACAATGAATTAACTAGTACTTTATGTCAACTTTAATCACCTATTGCCCGTGTTATTTTAGATGTTGAATAGTAAAATAAGCAACGCGGTGTGACACGATTTATGTCTTGGCAGATTCCAGTGCATCTTTACAAGCGCTTACTACAGCCTGTTAATTAAATAGTGAAAACATGCCGAACTTGGTCGAACGCCAGATCACGCAACCGATCGATGCTACGCCAGTTCCCGCCACCACCACCCGAACCTACATGCAAGCTGCCCGACATTTATTATTGAAGCACCATCAGCCGGACACGCCCAAAGAGTTCAAGGTTATCTATACAACCGCTAATCCCTGCCTTCTGCGAGATGTCAAGTCAGTTGCCATTAGAAAACACAGGCCCGGTTTGTGTATTCATAAGGAACTGTAAATTACCCTCCCATTGCTCTGGCAGTGGTAGTTTGCACCAATCGAAACGATTGACATTTTGCGGCTTGGTTTCGATTTGCTAAGTTTGACAGCCTGTAGTATGCACTCGTAAAGTTGCGGCGAAATCTGTCATGGTATAAATAGTGAAGTTTAGCGTTTTCACTCTAAGTTTCAAATTTACCACAGAAAAAGTATGCTTCATATATTGAATAGTAAATAACGTTGATATATGAAAGTCAGTCAGTTTCGATTATGGAACGATTTGCTAGGATGGCAGGGAACATGTGGTGATTGTCACTGAGTCTATTTCTCATCACTCTTGTTTTATTACAATGCTGACAATAAGTTGTACAATTGCGCTCGAGAGATAAATTGCTTGCTTTGCTTAGTTCGGTTGTTATTACTATTGCGTCGAAGCTAGTTCTGGGGTTGAGCTAATTCAACTATTTCATTTCTGTATTCCTGGAACCGTCACAGAACAACTGCATAGTTTATTCATGCACTAGCATTAGAACGCGAGTTCTTCCGAACAGAGTAAATTGAATTTAGTTTTTTAAATTAACGTGAGCTCACAAGTGAGGTTCATTAATTACGTTTTTCCTTGCAAAAGGATGCCAGTAAAGCCACCATCCAACTTTAAGAAAACCCGACTGTTAGCGTGAAAACTGCCGGTCATTGTGCATTGTGACCACCTACACTTAATCCATGTAAACAAGGATGAAACCGATCTTGTAGTGAAGATTGCAAGTGCAAACCTTCCTGATGTTAACCAATGAACATAAACGGGTCACATGATGGACCGTGCCTACCAAACCAAAGGGCTTTTGGCCAAGCAAAATTGTTATACCCCCAGCAAGGATGTCACCTTTGAATGGTCACGAAGTATACGGTTTTCTTTTCCGCTAGGGTTGCCTTGTGCTTGTTCTTTAGATGTTACAAAGTCTTTTCTACAGATCCCTCCGGATAGCCGTTTTGTAGGAATAATGTGCATTAGAAAGACAGTTCATTGGAAGTCATATCTTGTATACACGTTCTCATAGCTCTGTCAGTCTGACAGTTCATTAAATTTCTTTGTTGCACCACAGGAACAAAGCTGCCAAAGTGTATATATTGCCCATTCGAGGTCTCTCTCCCGTAGATCTTGCGTCCTATATATCCATTAGCATGGTGCCGAATGAGCACGTTTAGGAAAGCGAATTGTTTGTTACGTTCAGCGTCTATTATAAATGTTACGCTTGTGTCGACTGAATTGGGAATGGATGAGATATCTGTTGGATGAGCATGTTTACTAACCACATGTAGGGTGTCATCCTCCTATCACCTACAAAACTACATCCACGAATGTTTTCTTCTTGTTGACCATGTTCAAACTTCGCCATGAAGCTGTCTACAAACAACGGTTCAAATTTGACGTAACAGCATCAAAATGTTGTCTCCATATTTATCTACCACGTGGGTAAATTCATTCGAACTTGTCACTCGATGTTATGCATTTGGTTTGATGATGAATAGCCGAAAATGAGCTTGTTCACTATACCGTTTCACAGAAGGCTTCCCAAGGAATTTTTAACCGCTATTCAGGTCTTTTTAAAAATTTAAGATTATTCCAAAATTATTTCATTATTAACTTTCTAACGCTCCTTTCCATGACACAAGGAGGACATAAAGCAGTTAGACGTTTAAACAACAATTCTTGATGTATTTCTTCATGTCTAATGCAGATTTAGAGATATATGAATTTCATTCTGATGGGCGATGGTAAAAGTAGGTTGTATTCGTCCGAGCTAAAAGGCTCTACACTGTCGTGTGATCTAGACAGTGAAACGAACATTTTCGTTTTTACATACGGGTTTCCTTTACATCCGTTGTTTTAACATATTGGCGCTCGGGTTAATGCAAGCAAATTTTAACAGTTAACTGTACTACCCTTTTGCCATCAAAATATATCATAATTTCACAATAGAAAAGCTTACCTGGAAGGGGTCTGTTGTTGTGGAAAATCGTTTAAAATAGTAAACAACAAAATGCCACATTTCATCCACCTTCTCGTCACTCAGCAAAGAGTCCTGTTCTAATGTCCACATCATATTTACAGAAAAAGGTGGCCTTGACGCACTTATCTCCGAACTGACTTTGGTGTTTGGCCGTCCATCTGGTTGAACAGATTTGACCCTATGAGGCAAATCGAAATGATTAACCTTGCTTGTTGTCGTCTCCTGTCCACCGATTCGTGTATCATCAGTCGAAAGGTTTGGATCTGTTGATTGTGGATATGTTCTGGATGCGCCTTGGATGTAACCTTTCTGAGTCGTTGTCGGCAGTCGATCATAATCCGGGTGACGATGTTTAAGACGAGAAAACTGCTGCTAATGTGTGGGAAAAGTAGGTAGAAAGTGAATTTCTAATTAAGTAATTGTTGACAGTTTGAGGATTTGAGCATTATTTTAAGGAATTTCAACTTCAGTTTGCTCAACACCTTCATGGAAATATTCTTCGGAAACAAAATGCTCAATAAGTACAAGAAATATGCATTATGTTAACAAACGAATAGAATACGACAGATAGACTGAACCCGTTTGTCGTGACTCACATCAGTACAAAATAAAAATGAGAATTGAAATCAATGTGATTGACTTGAATGAGACAAGAACTCCATATAATTATGGATCCGCTAGCTCATGTCGGAAATTTGTGGACCATTTGCACATAAACCTAAAGTGTCTGTGAACGAGTGGAAAAACCAAACGAACGTCAAGGTGATAAGATGGAGGTTTGAAGATGCCCAAAAATAGCTCGATGTGTGTTAAAATTATGAGCAATGCATAACAAATCAAAGGATATACATCAAGTTATTTTCCCTGAGGGTTACAAATGTTTAACTGAACGGTTAGACCTTTCTTCATACCATTCTGTAGACGCCGCGTAAATTTATGAAGTATCGTGCCTGAAATAATGAAACGTTTGTCAAGACTCTGTAACAGGTTAAACATTTATAGGAGATTAAATTTTTCCAATGACTTGCTCAATGAAGATGTAAAATATAAGGCAGGTTTAAGTATTTGGGATTGCAGCTGTTGGTTAGACTAATTGCTCTAGGCGTTTGCTGGCTATGTTACATAGGTCAATTATTGACAGATCTTGATATTTTCAGCATAATCTTCACATAAGGAGTGTTACTAGCGCACGGGGTTTACCCGTATAGGCATAATACCTCTTATCGCTTTTAAAAGTACAAACAGGAATGAATCAGATTATGGTGTACCTACTTAAAATTATGTGCTACGAACCAATGGCATAGTAGATTCGGTTCTGCTTCCACTGTCTGAATGTGTGCTTCCATAACAAAATTCCACTCTGTTCTCAGCTAAGAGTTTGGGGGCAGCGTGCAACCACGAGCTATCCACAAGCCAACTAGAAGTAACCCGACTGCCGTACACCCTGTTAGTAGTATTCACATGCCCCATTCTGTGTGACCAAACAAAATAAAATCAGTTGTAAATCGTAATTCACTACAACTTACCAGTTCATTCGTTTTCACACGATTTTTGCGTCCCACATCTCAGATACGTCGAAAGTTGCTCCAAAAAATAAGTGTAGCATTTAGCCACTTCATTTAACATCGGCCTTCTCAAGTTCTTTGTTTTATCGGATTTCAAGATGTATAAACGATTGCGTTAAAATAGCTGATTCAGTGCTACTGCAGTTATTAGACTGAGCAAAGAGCCCATCAGTCAAAATTTGACGGCGTGGATTTACTTGTTGTAGCGGAAGATCAGATGCGGGACCTGCCCCACACATTGTCTTACACACTGAATAGACTAGCCGGCTATCCCGTCTCCTACCATCTTTTTATAAGGTTGAGAGCCGGGAGCGTGCAGGTAAGCAGCCGCAAAATGTAGATGTTAACTATTTTGCTTGCGATGTTTTGTGCTGTCCATGCGCTCGGCACCAGTAGTTGCAACGCAATGGTCACAGTGTGAAGCGACAACCAATGTTTATTTGCTGCCAAACCAACTGTCACTAAATGACTGGGATCCAACTCAAAATCGCCGTCAAAGAAGTGATGAACGGTATCTGATATTGACGGTTTGCCGGTTGATTGTTGGGACACATACACAACCGCATCATAACTTTCCGAATCCATGTCTGGGTGCCCTCTGTGATCGATAACTTTAAACCACATCCTCTTGCATTATCATGCTTGATTAAATAGCAGCCTGAAACTTGGCCAGTGATGTGAGATCTGGTGGACGAGGGATACTACGGTTCAGAATTCAACCCCTGTCGTTATTTAGCACATCTTCGGCAACAACGTCCTCTTAGTGCATTGGCCTTTGCTGGTCATTTTTCCAGTGTGCTGGTACGAGCTCTGTTACAGAAAAATGTTAGAAAGCTATCCAAATTTCCCCCCTATGGTCAACATTGACGTAAGAAATGTTTTCAAATACATGAAGTTCAGTGACCACGAATATTCGTATTCCGATTAACTAAATACAATTCACTGTTAACTGTATTTTGATTGAAAATGTTTCTGCCATTACAATCAGCTCTCTGATTAACGTGCGCCGACAAGAATCTACTAAATGCATGAATCGGTCATCCAAATTCGCTTCCGACAAATCGAATGTCGGCTTGATCCATCAACTTTGCACGTCATGCATATTCGATAAATTCAATGATTATATTTATATGTTAACGTTACGTTCGTTTGTTATAAGCCATCAGGCTGTTTTTGGCAAGCCGTTCAAATTAACTTGCCAACATTTCATCATCCGTACATCGCAAAAACGAATGAAATTTTTGAACTGTTCCTCAGGCCCAATATGGAAGTGCACTCTGGTCACGTATATGTTCAAGAGAAAAAACAAATAAAATAGTACAAAGCTATAAACCTATGTATAAACATAGGTGACCATAGCTAATCAACCTGAGCTACAATCGTTTACTTAGCTACTCAAGGCTTTCTAAAGAAGTTACACAATCCAAAACTGGCTGCCGGGAATTTCGAGTAAGTGAAATACTATAGCTATCTTCTGTGCAAGATAGGGAAGTAGGGGCTGACCAAACGATTTATAAGTAATGGGAACTGGGCTTTTTCTAGATGGAGACAGTGCTATATTAATCTGAACGGCTCTTTATAGCTTCAGCTTGTTGATGGCAATAGATACGAAGTAAGTTGCACAGTTTTTTAACACATTGCAGGCAAAAACTGAAATCTCTAATGAACATTTTCAGGCAGATGGAGAAACAATCTCAGAACATTTTGGAATATGACTGGATTATAATATAATCCTTCAATACTAGTTATACACAGATGATAAAACCGATCTGGAAACTATCCAGGCAATTAAGTAGGAATTTAGACCAACGAAAAAAAGATCTATTACTGAGATAATCGAAAAGATCAGGGCCGGAACTGTTTTAAGTCGAAACAATGTTTGCTGGATTGGTTGATTATGCTAACCTTAGAAGTGACTCATAAGCTAAGGATTTTACGTCATTTCTAAAATCAATCTATAAAACCAACTTATCAGATTTGTCATGTCGGTTATAATTCTGCTATTTTCATTGCAAACCCATTTTCTACCTGATTCGTAGATGCAATACAACCTTGGCCACTTGTTCTCTATTGTTGATCTACCACCCTTTACTGCCGTAATATCGTTTTGCTTTACATACCGCTTGTGTTAAATATCTTACCTTCACACCTGGTTCATCTGAGATGACGAGTATTCTAGATCAAGAATACAGCACTGTTGGTCTACTTACTTAGTAATTGAATGTTTTCTAAAATCTTCAGTTCTCAGGTGACCTTAGATCTGTATTTCTTACTTCTGCTAAATAACTACAAGCATTTAAATTCCACTAAGATGGACAATTACGGTACACGTTTAGTCTTTGTGTGACTGTCTGGAAAATCGGAAGGAAGCCCACATTACAAAAGTGGTATGAAAATTGATGATTCACCTTGTCATCTTTAGGGGCGAAGCCATACAATGTTACTGATGTGCAAATGCTTAACCATATCAACAGTCAGACAACCTTCTGGATGTTCCTTGACGTCAATTTCAATTTACGAATTCACCTTTACGCTGGCGCCAATACATACATCAGCGCGAATGTTAGCCGGTGAGTTGCAACCGAACACCACCAACAGCCTGGATACAGCTGCATCTGCTGTCATCACTATCACTGGCTGTTCACTAAGTTTCCATCGAAATTGGGTTTGACGTAAACGCATACACATACATTTCGTTCGTTAGTACGTACGCTCACTTTTCTCATTGTGACGCTGACCTATCGTGGCTCATGTAAGGTTTTCCAGGTTTATATATCAGATCCCCCTTACGTACCTGTACATCAGGTTGATTGCTGAAACTTCCGTGAATACTCATAAAAGTAGTATGTAAAGTGGTAGTTACGGTAACAGTAAACTGGGATTTCTCTTCTAGGCAGTCGCTGATTTATTCCAACTGACTGTTCTAATTTCTGTGAAAACCTTTGCTACACACTTGGTGCTGATTATTGTTACCTTCTGACGACTGCCACACTATAGGGAACATTTATTCGTCTTCATGTGTGATCCTGGACTGTGATAGCACCTCTTTAAGCTGAAGAGGTTTTGATTTTGAGAGATTCCGATTGTTATCTTTTCTGTCTGTTAATATTTGATGACTGGTATTATTGACGTTTGTTAATTTCATGGAAGGATTCGTTAATTGTTTAGTATGGTTGAACACGCATCGCTCCACACTTTACAGACAACTGGTTTTGAATTTCCCTCTTTTTCTTCTAATTTTTGTTGATTAAATTTTGGTTTTACCGCTTACCTTTGATTTGTGTAGACTTGTGTAAATTACTCTTCAAAACAAACGAGAAAATTGAAAAGAACATCATTGTCATTTTACACTTTGAGGGTTGCACAAAAAAAAACCGCTCACAAACCTAAGAAGTTATGTTTGTCTGTGCCGGGTACTGAGGTCTCTGTTGTAAGTGCTTGGGACTAACACGTGGTACTGCACATTCAGGGCGATAAACACTTCCACACTAAACTGTATCATACAGAAGTGTATTGCATGCTAGGCTATCCGGACGATGTACCTGAAACGTTTTAAAAACTCTGGAAGTACGTGGCAAGATTAACTATTTTAAAAGTAATCTATACATACGTTAAATCCTTTTTACATGCTTCCCGCCTACCATGGTTTATTATTTGTGACTGTGGAGTCTTACGCGCGGTTTTCAATTCCTGCAGTCATCCATGGATTAGTAGTGCAGGTTTATTTTTTATTAAGTGAACTATATTTTGAAATCACATTAAAAATTTCATGTAGTTTAAACGTTTGAATAGAAGAAAAGTACTACTATTCAAGCAGGGAAAACAATGCTGAAAGAGAATGAAAAATTAGTGCATAAACAGTCGATAGACATGTTGATTTCTGATGAGTGAGTTGCTTCTTCCGTTACCTGACAGTCAAACAAAATAGCTACCAAGTCCCGTAATCGTTCTATGACGCGTTTAATGTAATATCACTATGGATTCCATCTGAAATCCCATCCGCCTTGCGTTTAAACCTTCGTTAATTAGGAAGCACCACATAATGAGAGGCGTACGACTAGCTGCTCTGTGCTTGATTTCAACAACATCACTGATAAATTCAGGTTTCTTCCGGGTTGGACGTTATCTTAGTCGTTCGTTGTTGTGCGTTTGAACCAAACGTTAGTGCATCTTCACTCACTTACGCTACTTGACGGGATCTGCAGGACTGGGTAAATTGTCCTCGTTTATCGCAGCTCCTGCAGTCAAGTTTATGAGTCGGAAGTGTCTGACGGCCTGCTTTTTCGGCTACTGCCACAACAATAGCACATTGGAGAAGTGGTCGACGATGTGGGGAACAAATGCGGTGTTTTTTGTCAATATAAAGACTGTCCATTTTCTACTAAATACTTTAGTGTCCAACTGCCGACAAACTAATCCTAATAAGCCGAACAGCTCGGTCTCGGGGAAACTTCATTATATTCTCGGCAAGTAATATCTCGCAAATGCGAATACCTTTTATTCCGGCGATGAGCTGCTGGGTCACAATAAATCCTTCGAGCCTATTCGTTGGGATACTCGAGCAATCACATGGTCGGACCGCTTGGGCAAGACGGGGTGTAAACTGCACCAATGGTTTCAAAGCGTCCTGTTTCAACTGGCAAAACCCGAATCTTTCTGTAGACATGTTCGTCCTGCACCCCAATTCTCAATCAGGTATAACGAGAGTCTAGTTCAGCAAACATCGGACAACGGTCTGATTTTACTGAATGCTTTGTTGGGGTTCAAACAAGACTATTTTATACATTTGATTCAGTGTAACGACCGCAGCTCCTCGTCCACTTTGTTCATCATAATAAATCCGAGGCTCACCGAAGTGAATATGAAGAAAGCTGTCAAGCACTCAAAGGTATACCGATCATTCATGAATCAGACAATTATTACAACTGGACGTTGATTTCCTTTTGCTTCATTTTCTGAACCCATGATTCAGCTAACAACTTTCACGTCGTATATAACTCCTCTGGTACAGAAATAACAAAAAGAGCAGAAATAACGGCTTTTTTGATGGCCATTCTGTGAAGTGTGGTTTATCACTGTAATATTCCAAAATTTTGGTATTTGAAGTAGCATTCTGAATAATACCAAATAAAGAGAGGTTTGAAGTACTAACTTGTAAAGGGTAGTCTTAACTAATACTATTCTGTTTTGTTTCATCAGCCGTGTATAAACAGCATTTACACTTCTAACTTGGACATTTTTATAAACTGCCAGCGATTGATTTATCGGCAAACCGATATCATAAATAGTTTCATAGTTATAATTTCCCCTCTCTGTCATTGTGTGGTGGTCTTTAAAACGATTAAACTGGGACTGCTTCTTTGTCTCTGTGTCATACCACGGACTATTCATTCTATGCTCATACCTCATCAGTGACTGAATAATGAGACAGTAGTCAACATATACGTTATAAGAAAGCGCCAACTGTTTTCATTAGATCACTGAAGACATTATGAATACAGGAGTTTGTACGTGATTTTCAGCGTGTATCATAAGCAACAATGACTTTTCGACTGTATGTACTAAGGTATTCACTGTCAGATATCAAACTGTGATGAAAAACAATCGCATACTGAAACAACTTGGCAGACCTCATACATTATGCTGCAGTGTCAGAACGCGTACATAGGTTACATGGAGGTCGCTACACAAGTCCGGCAATCAGAGAACAGCTGTCAGTGGTTTTTAGTTTATAACGGTTCTCTGAATAGTCCAGAGTAATTTTTACAAAATATCATATTACTAAGTTTATCAAGTCTAACCGGTGACTGACAGAGGAAACCTAATTGCGAGAGCAATAAATTAGTCAGCCAGTTGGCAGTCAAAATGACAAGATCAAATCTACTTACACGCTTCAACGATTCCTAACACTTTGAGCAGCTTTCACATCAAGGCTCCCGCGTTAACACCCTAAAACTTATTGCAGTTAAACGTAATATCAAATATACAACAGGAACTGCACCACTTGATTTCTGACTTCCCGACGTAACGAACTGGAAGAAGACCATTCAGGAATGTTTTTTGCAAAATTCATGTTTTCCGTTACAAATATGACTGGTACATCAGAAGCCACTGACACCAGAGCTCACTGTGGTGGTTAATCTGCATGAACCTCCCTCTAGGTCACTAGTTGGCGATGTATTTCTCTACTATTGACTCACACATCTGACAAAAATATCACATGAAAGTACAACCGTGCTAGGTCATTTTTTTCGTTGCCAACTCCATGTCTGACAAGCGTAATGAATAAGTGTACACGTTGGTGTGTTTGAGCTGCACTGAAGAAATAGTTACAGTGCTGACGTAAACCGCATTAGGTAATTTGCACTGCATTGAACGACTACCGATAAGTAGTCGCGGAATTGGTTGAGCATTCACAAACGATAATTCTTTCATGCCTAGTGTGAATTCAGTGGCAATGTGGTTTACAGAGTTGCTTCAAAAAACGTGGCCGTGGTGACGGGTTTCACTGCTAACCAGCTGTAACCTCATGCTAATTTTCATAAACCGGTTTATACTGAACCGGTTGTGATTGAGGTTTGTTGATATATTTATTGTGAAATACATGATAGACAGAATGTCGTAAACGTAAAAGTTTAACGCCGTCAAAGTTCATATGTGATCATCCCACCTTTCTATCTCTTTGAGCACAGACAGGACAGCTTCTTATATGGAGTTGTTTCTTATGCTCTCGCTATATGTTTTACTCTGTTCGTGCACCGCTTATTCAACAGTTGCACTTTAAAAGCTTCCTCCGACACAGTACAAACAGTCGATGAACAAATAATGTTTCATGAGACACTCCTAAAGTTACAATGTGTTTCCTAACCAGGTGGTTTTGTTGGGAACCATAGCGTAACCCATACACATTTACAGGCATCAGACCAACGAAAGAAATGATTTACACTAGGTCACCATTCGGACTTCACAACCAGATAAATGCAGTGTTATAAAGAACTATTAAACTTGTGATTATGACTGACAAATGGACAAAATTCTTTCTGATCTCAGCAGTCTTATCTCCGTCTAGGTGTTGTGAAGATGCTAACAAATACGACACAAATCTGGCTGCATTATATTTTTCACGTATACATGTAAAGTTATGTAAACTAGCCGTGCTAAAACATAATTATCCTATCCGTAGGAAATTGTTCAACGTGACATATGAGAGCAGGAAAAAAAAGGCGAAAATGACTCTTTAAGACTGAAACGTCTATTGATGACTAGTCACAATGTTTCATATTTTGTTAGAAAGCTACAGGAGGAATATTTTAAAATTAATCAAACTCTGAGTGAGCGTCCGTAGAACGATATCTACCAGCATATGAGTGAGTGAACTGATAAATCACGACTTTTGAATTCTGTATTTAGTTTTATTAAAAACAGCAGCGTGATACATTTAGAGGAGAACATTTTAGTGATTCGTTAAAAATGTTCGGAGAAAATCTAGATGGTTTAATGAATGCGCACAAGATCAACCATTTGGCAACAGTTGCGATGAAACATGGTATGCCATGCCCAGTTCTTAAGATGGGTAGACAATCAGATGCTAAGGAAAATCCTAAAGTTTGCGGTCAATCAGATTTTAAAACAGGTCACATTTTTTTGGAACGTTTTGTACTCTCGAAAACGTTGACTCACGGTTTTGTATTAAACACGAATGAGGTTTTAACCGAGCAGTTTTTTTAGACAGCCCATACATTAGGTTACGGTCAAGTTCACACACGTGTGGCATCGAAGGGAAGATAAAACCATAATTGCTTAAGGTTATTCTCATTGCTTTATAGTGTGACTTACAGTTACGCAAAATATCAAACACATATTACGGGGTAATTCACTTGTAGGAAATTAAAGCGGACAACCAATATAAAGATGTTGGACAGAACGCATAAACCATTCCCAGTTCAAAGTAAATGCATGTAGACTGCCATGGTAGCTTTGTGCCCAAGGTGTACACACTGTGAAGTAAACGTCTTCTTCTGCGTGTACGGGCAAAAAATTACGCATTCGACTGAAAAGACACAAACGAAACTAGTTTAGAAGTGGGATTGGATACATCTTTAGTGTCGACAATTTTTCGACATCTGTCTATCTCAGGTCTCAAAGTCAATCTGTATCAGGCGTCTCGCACTCGCCAATTAGCTTAAAACTAACCACTGAAGTAAATACAGTGTACAGTTTCTCTCATGTATTTTAAACTGCCCATGTATCATTCATGGTTTAAGATATTCTCTTGTTTCTTTGGTGGACTCTGACGAGATCTGGACTGATACAGCATGCTGTACTATATGTCCTAAATTTATTACGGAAATAAGAATGTCAGAATAGTGATGACAAATCTAAGTGGGGCCGAGTTGAAACAGTTAAAAAGATTGCCGAAGTTACACCAATTTGTTGTTCAGGGAAAGGAGTACCTTGCGTGCATTTTAGACATTCACGGCACAAGGCCTCAACCAATACGACTCAAACGATTGAACAGAAACAGCAGTGACGCCGTTATAAATACGAATGTCTTGCCAACACCACTGCGTAAAGATTGGTCAGGTATGAAACTCCGATATAGTTACGTGCCGTAAATAAATGATGCACCCATACCTATATCGTTAACAGTTTTTCCAATCCCACATAGTTTACCCAGTTTACGTATAATGTTTTCCCAAGTTTTTTCAGAGTACTCTAACCGATGATACGGTGAGCACAGCTAGAACAGCTTCAAATCAACTGCTCAAGGCTACAGCATTTCATGCGTGTTTGTATGTATGATTCACTTCGCAGTTATTGAGAATGAGGGAAAATGGTGTAAAGTATATATACACATAGATATATACATATGTACGTGTAAAAAATACACGAAAAATGATGATTGGCTTCAAGACATTTTATCAACTTGGCAATAAAGTCACGAAAGATATTAATATGCTGCTCAGAAAGTTCATTGATACGGACCGGTTTAGTGAAACACAGTGTTTTGACTCGCCGTCCTTCACACTGCACAGATCTATGTCTCGTAGTTAAAAGCGAGCGCCTATGTGGATATGAGCGAGAAAGCAGTATAAACCGTTTGAAACCGAAGAAATTGGAAGTTTGGAAAGAACTGTTTTGTGGTATTGATCAGTGAATCATGTTATCCTATAACCGTTGATTGTGTTGTTTCTAAAATACGCGGTCTAGTAACTTTACTCTGATTAACTGAAACTTCGTTTAAAAACGAGCTGAATTTGACACGTATACCTGATACTTGCTTATAGCACATAATGCGGCTATACAATAGGTTTTTTGCCACCTCCATCCTGATCCAAGTTGAATACAGTCACTTAGATGTGTCTCAAATAAATCGACCGAAAGAGTGTGTTGTAAACAGCAGCAGCCCTAGAATCCTCATTCACTGGTTCATCGGGGACAGACAATTCACCTCCGGGACTGTTTCTACTAGTGTTCTCATAAGTGCTCCAGTTCCTCAGTGATGCATTTTGTGGCAAGTTTCAGTGACCAGTGTAGGCGTCAGTTCAGCTTTTCTGTGATGATGCCTTCTCTGGAAAACACTGAGATCATAAGAAGTTTATTTTCGGACATTAAAGATGAAATCATCTGTTGGCGTGGCTGACATGCAGATTGACTTTTGTCCGAGCAAGTCAACCAATCTTGTATCCAATACTATAATGGATGAGTTATGATTTTTCGACACTGGCTTTGAACAAATAAACGGCTGAATTTCTTTTTATTATTTTTCATAATCTACTTGACCTAAAGCTGAATGATCAGAGCATTTGTTCATCATGTTATGTTTTCTATAACTAGGAAGTTTTGTCTTCAAATATCTGTCGTTGCTCCTAGTAGCTCATACTATTCTGATTGTGAATATCAGAACACTATATGTCATAACGGTAAGCGGATGTTTATCAAATGACACCAACTGACATCGGTATGCATTATTTATTAAAACTTTAGCATACTTGCTTACTACGCAATATGTATTAGGGCGTAGTATGAATAATGAAGATGTTTGCCTTCAAAAAATGTTCCCCAATGAAGTGGACTTGACGTGCGATTTTTGTGCGGGTCAGATGAATGCCAACTTACTACGCAATATGTATTAGGGCGTAGTATGAATAATGAAGATGTTTGCCTTCAAAAAATGTTCCCCAATGAAGTGGACTTGACGTGCGATTTTTGTGCGGGTCAGATGAATGCCAACTGACTACTCAAGTTAGTCAACGGTTCAACGTTTCTCATTAAAATCCACCTCAAAAACTTTGAATTGTGTAACTGTTCCTGATTTTTATCCAAAGATGGCAGATTGTAGAAAGAAATATGGAAAATAGTTGTATTTGCGCAACTGTGACTTGTAGAACAAGCTGGGATAAAACGCAGACAAATAATGGAGGAGTTTCATTTTTACTCTTGCAACCTCAGTCAATTAGTAACCCTCGAAGCACACCGACAGCTAGATTAACAACCTGGTATGCAGTATTGATAAGTAGGATGGTTATTAGAGACTCTCTATTCTAGTACATTTTAGTAACCGGAGAATCTCAAACAGATCTTATAGTAGCAATTGTAGCTGACATGTCAGGATACTCGCTTATGAGCGTATGAATCAAACGGGATTGAATTGCCGCCTACTCCTTCAACCTATTCTGGTAACTTAAACGGCTTTCATCAAACGTTAATATTTGTTCAAAAAATCTTCATGCGAGACACTAAGCGGTATGTGTATAGTCTACCAGTCCCACATGCACCCATATATTAAGACAAAATCATATACTATCTAATTATAGTTCAGCTTACTGAAGGTGTACGAACGAGCACTTTAATCTGGCTGTTGTATCCTGACCTTTTTAACTGTCTTCTAACCAGAACCGCCAAAAAATGGTCCCGATAACATAATTCCGTGGGCTACTCAAAATGAGTAAGAAAAGGCTGCACGATACTGTAACTTTCATAGACCACCTGTTTCAAAGCGCGAACATTTCGAGTCGCTGGGTTGGATGAGGTCTAGGAGTGAAACCAGGGAGTCAATCGAAGTATTATCCCGGGTTAGAAAAGACGCAGATACAAGTGACTAAAGAGTAAACCTCTTTTTGAAAAAACAGCATCAGTCGAATAAATGTAATCGGTATATCCCCTATAATAACTTCATTAAACCCCTCCCCCTACGAACTTGTTTAAGGCGTACCAGCATAAAAGTAAACCGATCGAATGACTGGACAGAGAGATTTGAGTGGTTGTCAACCTATAGGAAACAGAACACTGTTAAATGTAAATGTAAGTAGTTTGTTGCTTGAGTCATGAGGTGTTCATCAGAATCCATGGAAGGGCCTGGGTGATATGGAAACTCTCAATGGATGGGTTCATCTGCATCTTGTACAACAATGAATACGGCATCTTTGGATAAATTCTGGGGCTAAGGCCGACTGGGACTGGCTGTCACTGCGGTTGTGAACTATTTTCGCTGTATCGAATACCGTGATCCGAACTAAATGAATCTCGTAATACAGCTGTTCCACCAGTAGGTTTCGTACGGCTGTATCGCTATTTCTGACCTTATGATCTTTGCTAACGTGTGTTTTGCTGAGAAGTTTTCATATATAGAATGTGGATTGATGATTGCTCTGACTTCTACTGAGAGTGCTTCGATGCAGTTCCGTGTTGACCCATTCCATCTACATCTTAGAAGAAATCGTTCTCTGAAACATTGCACTCGGCTATCTGACTTGGTGAGATACTGTGCATAGTATATTTGTTAATCGCTATTCTGGTCCTAAAATATAAGGACTCTGATCGAAGCAAGGCGCGGCTTATTGTCCATTGCCAAGCTTTCTTTTGCACTGAAACGGCCAAATAGGTGCTCCAGACCATCCATGTTGTGTTGAGTATTCGCATATTCTTCGGGTTATTTAGGGATTGTGTCAACAATTATCGGACGCACTTGTCCATCAGTGTGTGTGTCCCACATTTCGAGGGCAGAGGATGCCACGGTTTCTGTACTGTTGGTCAGTAACCGTAAAAGAAACTTGACGGATGTCCTACAGACCAGCTACAACACAATAGGCAGCTTTACCTTGATTCTGCATCCTTGCAGCATTTTATCAGTAGTTGAATCCGGTCACTACTTGCCTGTCTCAAACATAAATGCCTGACTGTGAATGACTGACGCTCTTGTGTGATTACATCGGTTTATCCAAACACGACACAAACGTTTACGGTTGAAGACAATCCTGAAAGCTGTGATGTATTAAATTTATTCCTTGCGACAAAATCGTATTTTGCACTGTTACCGTTTTGTCAATTCAACTGATAGTGGTAGATAATGAATAGTGTCTGACAAAAAACGATTGATCTTCAGTTTATTGGTAGCAACGATAGTCTGTCTTCAAGCTCATAGAGTTGAGAGCCAAACGGGTTCAGTAAGACTTCTGTTCAACCGAGCAAGATATCTGATCGGTATTCGGGAGTGAACTCGTTTTACAAGAACACTGTTATCCTTCGTTGCAACCAGTTCTCTTCATAGTTTTTAAAAATGAAAGTAGTGGTATGAACATGGATGGTTAGACCGTGATCCTTCTCAGTCAGAATGAGTCATCTCACTGTTTGCACGATGTCCCTCTAAGGAAGAATTATCCGTCGAATAACTCATTCTTTTTGAGTCCAATCGAGGATCGCGCTTACTACTGATACATATGTCATATAAAGCCAAAACATCAGGATATTTGGTAGAAATGAAGCAATCGGTGTTCCTTATCCTGATTAGCTATTTGCAAATATACCGCTGATGGAACTGTCGTGCTCCATGGGGTTTGTAGCTGTATCAAGTTGCAGATGCTGGTGATTGGTTTGTCTAAAATATACAGCTAGTCTCTCTCCTATAGAAGTTGATTCAAACCAGGATGTTCAACTGAACTGGATGTGCCTTAGTCCGTACCTTATCCCAAATGTCGACGATGATTTATCTCAGGGGAGTTCAGGGTACACCTTACAGCATTACTGGTAACAGTCTGTTTTGAGATCGCTGTGAATTTACCGCTCAACTTCCGTATAAAGTGGAGTCACTTGCTATTAGACCTACAAACTAGTGAAAACTGAACTTGGGCATGAATGGAAGCAAAAGCTACATACTTGCTTACTATGATCACATCGACCTTGCATGATGCTGTGATTACCTTGATACTGACAAGGTCTTTTTCCTGTTAACCATCAGACAACTTGATAATTGGCTTGTTTTATGTATGTGATGGACTTCAGTCTTCGTTTCATTTTTCAGATACATCCGCTGTATTTGTATTTTTGTAGTAGGAACGCGGCTTGATCAGGTATCGCAGTTGTTTGGTTTGAAATTAATTAGCCCTTCTATTTCAACGCAAAGGTGATCATCATTGAATGACAATTTTTCTCATGGCTTTGGTAGCCTACAAACAAGTTGATTACTAGTGTAAACAAACTCTTTTTCATGACCCTTGCGGTAGCAGTGAACCTCATTTATGTTATTCAGAATATTTTCTCTCTGGCCAAACAGTTTGCACCCATAACATGAAGTTTCAATCCTGAACGCTTATCGACGCAAACAGCCAACAAGTGTTTACTCCCGTTATCCAATTGTAGATGATAAACAGAGTGCTGGTAACCATGTGATTTTACTTTGACATTTACTAGAAATGTCCCTCAACCACAAATGTGCAATCGAAGCTTTGAGTGATACAGTTCCATTACCATTAAGATGTGTTAGTAACTTTCGCATTCAGATAGACTGTTAAAACCAGCGCTTTTCCCGCTAGAACTGGATTTTTCTCCTGTTCGATCTCACCAGGAGTGCCCACATTTGCCACGACAGATATTTGACTTACGATTCACTTCCTCACAGTACAGCTGCCTTGACCCGTGCACCATAGGTCTCGCTTTAGGTGAGATCAAATTACCTAATATACACTCAGTCACATTCCCCAAGACACGACCATCACTGGATAATGAAGTCATTTCAACGTGTTGTCTCAGTGAGCATATAATCCTCATATGTATGCTTAGTTTCTAATATGGCATAGATTGCCATTCGACGTTTAGCACAGGAGGTAAACTTATTCCTGGTTTCCTCTACACTTACAGAAATAGGTACATGAAAAAAAAACAGAAAATAAAGATCAAAATTCGAACCTAGCCTATTGATTGAATAAGTGGTACCAATAGCAACGTTCTCAGTAGACACCAGCAGACAACTGGATAATCGACGGCGATGCTACGGTTTTTCATACGTTCAAACACCGTAAGTTATGGTTTGTTTGAAAATTTGTAGAGCTCTTGAAAATCCATCCGACATATACAATCTACAATGTGCAAACAAAATTTGTTTGTCTTAATTCGTCACCCCCCGATAGTGTGCGTGGATATATTTTATGTAAGATTGCATTTCATACCATTCCTGCGTCGAAATAAGAACAGAACTCTTAGCAGAACATCAGTTTGAGAGTGTGTATCACAAAGTATAGGCCCCGTTATTTTGTGCCACTGCGATCTCAGCTGAATAATCTTGTTCAACAAAGGTATACAACGTTCATCCGAACCAACGGAGTTCCAACTCATGTGCCTCCAGCCCAAAGGTCACTGGAGCCCAAATCGGACTAAAACATTGGCTTGTGAGTTTTTCATTGAATACATCGTAACAACACTCCTTGTTACCCTGATAAATAGCTGATTTATTCAGTTGTTTATGTTTAGTTCAGTTCAGGCGCGTCTTCTTGGTTACTTACACTATGAATTACGTTAGTAAATTTGTCATTCTAAGTTACGTTACCTTCCCCATTGTGACCACTGATTTTCATTGTGGCCATATGTCTCTCGACTGTTTCTGGACAGACAACATTAAATTATTGAACGGTGATTAAGATATGGCGCACCATCTCGGCGATTTGCCACAATCAAACACGTTACCGTCCATTACAATCTTATGGGAAGCGAGCAGATGCGGTGCACCTTACGTTATCCCCCTAACCCTTACTCAAATAAAAAATATTTTCATCAACTACGACCTCACCTCTAATGCCGTATTGAAGATTTTTAGCCGTTCGTTTGACCTGATGGCTGTATTTGATATACGCTTGAGGGTAAAACTGTCAACCTCGTCACATAGATGCAGACGTTAATAATCTCTTTGGCAGGTCGTGTCTGATATCATAAAGCGATTCAACTTTTGTAACCACTTGCCCCACATTTCAAACGACAAAGTGATTTAGGTAAACATCCACGTTTACGTGTTTTGCGCTCAACACGGTTGGTGGGTATGGCTCGATCAACACCGCTAGTGTCGATACCATCGTCTCTCGCACTCACCAACATACTCGACCCCCACATACACACTGTACTGCTGACGGTGTGGCACGGCCGTTGGTCATCAGCACTGCAAAATAAAAATCGTCAGGTTCTGTTACACAGGCTCACGCTACGGGTCATGACAAACGAAACGAGAGGGACAGGACACATCATGCGTTAAGGTTGCCACACCAGATCGTGCTGAGGAGATTTTTGACTCGAAGACTCTGTCCAACAAACATATTACATGTTAGAGATTAGTCTCATATCAATTCGTCCTCTTACTGTATCCCGCATGCAACCATCGTTTCAATCGATGATATGCAACAACAAAAATCATTTCTGCTTTGGTCTCAGGATTTCGATAAATTAATTTTATTATATAATTTTGTTATTGTTCTGTATTTGGTAAAATGCTACTTATTTTTCATATGTACACTGTTATTGTCTTTCTAGTTTTACATAGCCTTTACGTCAACAACAGGCCACAATGAATGAATGGTACATCACAGATCCTTGCTCTGTAGGAAGCAAACGACTCACATTCAATCGAGTTCAATGTTATCTGATTAATGGTTTTACTAGGTCAGCTTTCAACTAAAATGCTGTCCAGTGTATTAAGATATTTCAAAAAACAGTTCGAGAACTATATTGTTTGTAGCCCCACTTTCGCTCCAGCTGTCTACCGCGCCTTTGTAAACTTTCTCATCAGTCCCAACGGTTGTGTTACTTGTGACAAGACATATTTGTGACTAACACTAGTATGCCGGTTCTCTCCGCAATGCAGTGGATGCATAGACTAGGATCCATAGAATATTTATGTACACACATCAATGCATTTGTCATAAATGCAGCAGAAGTTGACAACAGGATTGCATCCAACTGATGTGTACAGATGGAAGAAACATCACCGCACGTTCAAGGTCACGAGAATCATCGTATGCTTTCAACAGCCCAGTAAATTGAGTGTAAAAGTGCACTTTTGCGCAAGGTGCACCAATTATAAACTTGACCCTTTTGCAAAACATGATTGCCCGGATAACTGCGGTAAAACATTCATCACGTAATGAAATTGATTGCCCATATTGTCTTTAATGGATTACAGTTTGTAGGCTATCTTTATCAGAAAAACACAATGTTCTTACTGCTTGTCACAATAAATGGAAGAAATATCGGATGGTTGTTGTCATAACGCTAACTGTCACTGCGTACTCGATCCGCCTTCTTTTCAACAGTTGGGGAATAAGCACTGTCATAGAGCCGCACTGATATTTTTTAAGCTATAGAGAAGTGCATAATAATACTCAAGCCATCAACACCAGAAAGTATACGGCACAAGGTGGTGGCAAGATATCTATTAACCTCACTGGACATATTCGGCTTGTCAAACTTAAGAGTCCATCTAAGCTGACCTGCAGGTAGTCGACTGACCTCTTCGTGATTTGCCAAGGCAGACCAATAACTGGATACCCCTGGACCGTGTGTCTGTTTGCTTCCAACCCGTTGCTGGCAAGCAACTTGTCACTGTGTTGAAGAACTTGTCTGCAAGCGTTCTCATATAGACCAATGACGACCATTTTATATGCCCCCCCTATTTATAAAAAAAAATTTCTTGGAACAAATGGGTGATGTGTCGCAATCATTCACAGGTTGGTTAGTTCTCACTTGTTCGAATAAAACGCTATGATAAAGCCAGAACATAACCCGGCGAAAATATCATAGTGTAAATTTGAATTAACGTTAGAAGATGTAAACTGATAGCTATAAATTTGCCAACTCGTTAATCGTTCTAGAAAAATGTCCCATTTACTTTGGTTCATTTCTCGATCCGTTTTGACTTACACGTACCACAGGTTTTCTAGGCTATTTCGGCATTGCTCGGTTATTACCAACTGTGATTGAGAAGTTCCAGTGTACAGGCCAACTCAAATGTGGCCGCTTATGAACACTCTCAGTCATTGTCAGCGCATGAGCGATTAACTCTGCGTACTGAGTCTACTAAAACACGTGTTCGGACGGCGTACAATGCATTATGCCATCTACGTAGTGAACTCATCGTCTATTGCACCAGCTGATCTTAACCAGGCACAGGACTAGCTTTAGTGAATATCGTAACACTTTATCATCCGGCCGTGCAGGGAAAGTGGTCAATAGCTCAAGAAGTATTCAATATCAGTTTAAAGAGTAACTCAGTTATCCTAGTACAGGAATACCGGATGCAGTAAAGTGCAGTGAATTTTGCACTGGTTCGGTCAGTAAAATAGCCCGGTTAAAATTATCAAAACAACTCATTACAACGGGAAGAATTCATGAGGCAGTCGACGTCACATATGACTTTCCTGTCTATGCAGGTCAGATACACGCTCCACACTAAGCTAATGAACAAACACGCTATCTAAAATGTACAATTCATTGGGCGAACTTGAGAGTAACGTAACGCAGGAACTGAAATCAACGTGAAAGTAATGTTTAGAAAACTTCATACGCTACAATTGTTCCCGCCTTACTGAATGGTATGGGCACTAACATTTCCGCTGCACTATGCAATTTCAAAAGCTTCGATTATTTCACAGCAAACGTACAAATAGAACTAACTTCAATTAAGTAGCCGTTTCAGACCAATCGATTGCCAGCTTAATTAGTGCATGAAGTGCTTCGTACAATTTGTGTATTGACTGTTTGACTGAATGAATAGAACCAGTAAGATGTGATTAGGAAAACTGGGTGAGCCTTCGTTTTGCACTAATCAATAAACACGATATCTTCACCCGCTGGTACAAAGTTGCTTGCGGGACTTAACATAGTTTCTCAGTTAAAGTTCATTTACGTTTATATTATGGAGGTTTGATTGGAATTGGTGGCTCTCGGTTTGTATTTTCTTTTGCCTGTCTTTGCTACAAGTTCACCGGTGATTCACCTCAAAACATACAAGAAGTTCCCAAAGGAAAGTCAGTTGACATATCAAACGCATTTATTCAGTGTATACGTCAAGACTGAAATTGCTTCATTATATAGGAGGCAAGGTTTGTAATACTAACATAATATTTTATTGACTGGAAATTAATGGCTGCAAACGTTTGCAAGAGTATTCGGAAGCATCTTACGTGCAGTCTGACTCCATTCCTGAGTCTTCCTAACAGATGACCACTGACAGTTAATCGCAAGTTTTCAACCTAAACTATTCAGCTAGGCTCTCTTATCAGAGGCATGTTGACTACTACGGCACCAACCGTGATATCGGACAGGACAGGAATATCGTAATGAAATCATCAGCCGTATTTATACATATGTATTTTTCAGACTCACTGACCGCTTCCAGATGAGAAAAAACAATTGGAAAACCCCATTGGACTCACATTTCAGATGGTGGAAAATCTGAGTGAAACAAGTTTTGCGCATTATTTTTTCTACAGTGCTCACTAAATTAAGAAATGGCATTACCATTTTATAGAATTGAACACAGTTTATGAATGTACAATACCCCATGAAAACAACAGGTGGACAATATTCTGTGAGACGCTCACAGAGATTGTCACATCTACTAGTTATTGTCAACTTAGTCTGACAAAGCAATGACGTCGAGGCTGTAAATGATCTACCTTTAGAGTTTAAACGGCCAGGCAGAAATGTGGCAGTTATTTCGTTAATTTTATCAATTAAAAGTAAACTTGATTGGAACGTCATCTCAAAAATTTCGTTGTATGTTTGTAGTCACAGTCAAACATTCAGCAAACGAGAAAATCTGTTTTTTAACGTACTATCTAGCAGTCGCGCTTTAGAGTAATACGATTGAGCGTTAATCTGTTCTATGCCAGCGAATTTCATGAGTTCAACTAAATACTATCTTCATCCCTACGGTTTGGAGGAACTTGGATGTCTACAAACGTAAGTCATTGATTGCTGATAACATTTGGAAATAGGCACATCACCGCCACTGATTAACCTAAGTCCTTTAATGGTTCACTTAGAAAGTGTCCACTTGGACTATCTGTTATATGTCCGGCTAAAAGTAGTGCATTTTTACGGTGTTTATTTTCCCGAGATGGGGGAGGTTTCCTTAGTAAATACACGTACTGTCATTTCACTTACCACGGAAACAGCTTATTGACGAAAACATTTGTTGTGCGATGATATTACACTGAGATTTACTCCTACCACTCGATAAGTAAGAATGTAGTTTTAATGAGTAAGCGAAATATTACAAAAAGTCAAACAGAATTGCCAAACAAGCGCTAATTGCATAATTTAATTTTTTGTACACGCAAAGCTGATTATGGTTACTTCCTTGAAACGATTTCGGTGATAGCCGAGAGGTTGCGTTAAGTAGTACAAAACTAATGGTTGGAACATGTAGGATTGTGTGGCATGTTACGGAAACCTAGTTTGTAATGGATCGTCTTTCATCGTCTCCATGTCCTATTGGGTTGACCTACCTCTCCTATCCAATTAAAGTTTCACACTAACGACAACCCAATAAAGAGTCTTAGCCGACTAGCTGTGCAAAGGTGTCCAAATAGTCTGTGCTGACCGATTTCGAAACTTATGTTATATTAACGATATTGTCTCTGCTTAAATTATCTTACAAATAGAGAAGGTCGTATTCGACATGCCACTGACCTCATTGTGATGATTTGACGTGCAATTTGCTATTGCGAAGAGTGGTGGGAGCAGCACATAGATAAACATACTGTTCCGTTGATTGCTTGTGAACTAGACTGACACGGCCTGTCGACCTCACAATACTAGTATTGACGGTTTGCATAGGCGCAGCATGCTGCGTCCTTCGTTTTATTTAGTGGAACAAAATACTTTTCGGTAATGATGAGGAAATGTTGATGAATGTCTTATTAAAAAAACTGGTGTCTTCTTCAAAATTTTATCTACTATTTTGTTTACTCTGCTCCTATATTTTGTGTTGCAGCAGATCATCCTCGACATATGGAAAATATTTCATTGTCTTACTTGTCTATCTGCATTGTGTGTATTAAAAGTCTTTTCTCTTTTAGCAGGCTGCAGTAAATCATTTCGTTATCGTTGTATTGAACTGTGTACGCACAGTTCAATATTGCAACCTTCACAAAGTAATGAAACACACATGGAGCTGTACAGTTTGGATAGTGTAGTTAAGTAATTATCAATTCGCACGAGTTCGCCATATTTTATGAGAAAAACCGTGTGAATATAATGACTGCATTTCGGAAGAAAATGAGTTTTCATTTTTTCATTTGATTTTCACTTGAATTTGTTGTGTGTAGACATCGTCCATATTTTGGACACTTTTGTATAACAATGGTTACTATTGATGAGTAGTAGGGGATTTTGATTTTCATACAGATTGAACATCACCCACAATTCATCGCAGCTGTCGCATTTCTATGGATTTTCCAGTCAGCCCCTTCCGAATAGAAGCACTAGATTCGAGTTCCGCTCTCATTAGAGCGGGGGTCAGGTCGACGGAAGGTACGTTTGTAGTAATATCATTTCATCAACTTTAAACTTAGAGTAGCTCAAAACTGACGTTGGATCATAATATTCGCCCCACCAACGAGTTATGAACATGATGAGTCACGTCGTGTAACATCCTGTAAAAAAGTGATATTTCGATCTAACATGGCCGGTTACAACAATAGACGAGGGACTAGAAGTTTCATTATGTTAATCGTTGTGTTTATGCGATATAATGAATGGTCCACACGAGGCAGTAATATAAACCGTGAAATTGTTATTTAAGATGGCCAAAACCACTAGGCTCAACATATTGAATAAAGTTCTTCCACTCCTCAAGTACATCCTGGCAAACTGTCCACCCAATCGGTCGTGCAACTGATTCTTGACGAATAGTTCCGTGTTAGAAAATGACCTGGAGCAGTTACGTGTTGTCACTATGATCTAAGGTAATCCTACCCAACTGATTGCGTGAAAATTAGCGCTCGATACACAGCTACTGGTAAATGTGGATTGTTTTTATATTCTAGAACCATGTTTCCAATTTTCAGTTCATTCTTTCTTATCTACGGGCCGACGTCAATTGGTAATTTTTAGTGATTAATCGACATCTTATTAGACTGCGAGAACATGCACTCGAGTTGAGCTTATCTCATTGGTAGAATCTGTGAATGACAGACATATATAAGATGTCTCGTAACTACGTGCTAAACTCAGCATAAGCATGATTTTGTTCCGCTTATGACACCGTATAATCACACTCAGCAGTTAAATTACAAATGTATTATCATTTCATTTGTTCGGTCGTGTTTCATTTCTACTGTAGTAAAATGTTTCATAATTTCATCAACATATCCCATTCTGAAATAATCCATGGAACACTCTGATTCGAAACAGAAAGTAAAATTATTTTTTACATAACGCTTCATTTTACTCGCTTTAAATGAGCGGGTATTCAGTTAGTAGACGAAATGTGCATAGGAAGTAGATAACAACAGTAAAACAATTGCATAATGTACATTGTAGTGACTAGATGTCACACAAGGACCGAGGATTTTATCGGATAGGCTTAATTGCCTGGCTTAGATCAAAACACTAAATGTGTGGCATTCTACGTAACGTATTGGCAAGTCATCCTTGGGCTGTTGTGCATTGCACTGAAATAGAACATTTTTCATTCGTAATAGTGAAGCATGCTTTAGTCATCCGATTGTAGATACCTCAAGCCTGAATGCAACTCATTAACGTGTTCATACAACTGACTTTGCTTGATTGTCATCAAGAATTTTGGACCTTAAATCTTATGTGCATTCTACAAAACATTGCTTACATGCCTGGATGTAGCAAGTGTGCAAATTTGTGGTTAGAAAAGACTGAACCACCTTCGTCATAGGCTTCATTTGCATTAGTTGTATCGGCCCAGAGAATGTGGTTGGTATGAGAATTTCCGCTGTTTTTTCTCTAAAAAAGTTTGTATTTGCGATAGATAACGCAGGTTCATGCACATTATGGCAGCACCACACAAACGCAATGGTTTTCTCCGGCAAGCCAAAGCTGACTGAACTTACTGAGGTCCAGAAACAGGCTGCCAATATTTTCAATCAGATCGCAATGTCTCGTTCATTTGCTCTTTGTGGTGAGAACAATCACTTTGAAAGACAATTCCATTTACCACATACTTTGATCAATCAAAGATTGTTTGACACAGAAGAAACAGAACTCAAGTAAATAGAAACAAGAGGAAATAGAAACGCAGACGTATAACGTTCGGCGTAATCAGAATAGCCTTGTCGTCAAGATAATTAGCTTTATGAATATTTTCGCGGTCGACGTTTGCAAATCAGTCATGTCTCCCATAATCTGAGTAGTAGAAAATTTGTGATACGTTTTGTTAGTGAAAGCATACTTGTGTAATAAAACGGCACTAATAATTTGATAATACAGGGCGACAGTTTTCGGAACCGTTAGCTAGTATGTTTTTACGTGATTAAACCCCTATTCGTCACTTTCTAGATAACCATACTATGGTATACAAAGTTTACTGTATCGAGACAGGAGAGTTAACACACCTGTGCTGCTACAGGTGATTTGGTTGAAGATGTCAAACGTTTCCTGAGTCCTACCAGCAATAACGAATCAGCTTTCTATGCTGCTGAATAAATTACGGACAAAACAGCGCCGGCTAAATTTTGTGAACTACGGTAATAAACAAGTACTCAGTGATCGAATTACTGAGAAGCAGTTTGGCAGATTTGATAACTTAGAAAAGATCCATCTGCGAAAAATTTGGACTTCGGCTGGATTCGAACCAGCGACAGAAACTGATTGAGAAATTCTGCTTGAGCAGTCAATCGGCTGGATCATTTGGTGGATTCCATATGACACAGTTGGTTGAGTGGGTAACTAGGTCCAGATGTAAAAGTTCTGAGCTTCCGGCGTGGCTCGGTAGCTCCGCTGGTAAAGCGCTTGCCGCGTTTGGGCATGGTGTTTCTGTGGCTGGTTCGAATGCAACCGAAGTCCAGATTGTTCGCAAATAGATCGGTTCTATTCAGTTATCGTTGAAATACATTTCGTGTCTTGATTGTGTGAGATCTGTTTTTCTCCTTGTGTTAGAAACTCATCGCTCTTGACGGATGTGCAGCTTATTTCGCAGTTTTCTTCACGGCTGACCACTTCTGTTGACCAAAGTCAGCAGTGTGATCGCGTGAGTAACTCGTTCGTGCAGTGCAGTATATTCTTAAGGTCTTTCGATAAACGATCACGTTGCTGGTTAATGAAGAGACTGCCTGCTGCTGTTAAGTAGAGGTGTCTATAAGCAGGCTGTGTAGAGTGTTATTTTGTAATTAATATTTCATTGAGGTGACGATTTCGTGGTCATGTCTTGGGATGATGGCGGCTTATGAAGTCCCCGACTACTCCTTAATATTCATTTGTAATACCTTGGGCGACAGTTTGGTGGAGCTCACTGTCATTTGTGGCTCAACAAACAGGCAAGTAAACACTTTGCATGGTGTTCACTCATCTCATTTTTAAGCAGCTCCGCACTTATACCCTGTTAACTTTTTCCACAGTGACATATATTGTCTTGAATTGCTCAAGAAATAAGACGTAGATTTATATCCCTTTATGCACTACAAGTACTATCTGTTTGCTTCAACTGAAGTGATACTTTTGCTCCAAATTTTAAACCTTACCGCAACCTATCTTGTGGCAATGATGAGTGAGAGAAACAGGCTGCTGCTGCAAACCAATCAGAGTTCTTGCACTTCGTGACTCAGTATAATAAAGACATGTCCCAGTGCTTGAACATTTTGTGTCTGTTTAGGATACAACCATTCAACTGGACTTTACTGTCTAGAGCCAGAAGGAAGTTACCAAAGCTGCTATGAATCACCCGAGCCGACAAAATTAGTAACTAAAATATCAACGGACTTATCGGTCCTTAGAAGACTCCATTCAAAAAGGGTTGCTTAGTCCGTATGTTGTATACTGTGGGTGCTGAGAGAGGGCAAGCATTATACTGTACATAACGACTGAGATTAGGGTGCAATAGATTCCATGATGAAATCAGTAACCTGTTAATAGTCAGACAGACCGCAAGGGCAGCACAACGTTTAAACCTATTCATGAATAAATTTTTACTGTTCTAATTATTATCATTGAAGTGATAATGTTATATTTAGTACCTTTTCGGCTTTAAAACACTTCATATTACGATTCATGTATATACTGATGATTCTCACGTCTATTTTCTAATGTTGTGTTTCAAAAAATCAAGCAGACTTTAGCCACTACTCACCAACGTTGATGAATGGGGCACTTCGGACATAAGCAGAACAAGCATTAGGGGCATTTGTAAAAGAAATACGTTCATTTAAATAATGATCGATGATGTTAACAATGACTACTCAACTTATGCAATCAACTCAAACAGCGCAAGACGGTTGGTGTGATTTGACGGATTACATGGAAAAAATTAATCAAATACTATGCAAGCCCATTATGTTTCCGTAAATAGGCAGAGAACACGAATGAATTCACTCAAAATAACAGTCAACTCAAGTGTCTGGTGGTCTGCACTTGTTAAGTAATTGATGGTTGAAAAATGACGCATACATGTGCGTAGGCTTATGGTCAACAAGCTGGTCAATCAATAACAAAATCGAAAAGCGACACGGTCTCAACTGAGACACAATACTTTTTGTACGAGATACGTGAACTGGCTGACGATAAACTTTAGCACATAGGTGTGTTAATTTCATTTCCACGTTTAGTAGCTGATCCGACTTCAATAGTTTCGCTGTGTCTA
>JTDE01001561.1:0-20610 GCA_014338405.1 Paragonimus skrjabini miyazakii | reverse complement strand
CCTTTGACATACTTTTGAATCTAGGTTTCTTTTTCAAAATAATCAAAGACAAAAATCTGGGCCGTCAATGACCATTGTTTTCATGAGTGTGATGGACGTCATCCTCAGAATGAATTTTCAGTTAGCTGTAACTAAAGTCTCATTTCAAAAGTCATTCCACGCTACTGATAAAAATGGATATCGATAGGCAAGAAAAACATGCTGAAACCTTTTTGTTGGACCTTATCTAAATGTGTTTGCTATATAATGATTTAACGATGTCATCACCCCATAATTTTGTCGTGTCCATAAAACTAGTAACAAAAAGGAATATGGGGAACACTGCTCCGGGTTTGGACAATTTGTTTCCCAAACATTTGAAGCGTATGAAAGCTGATACCTTGGCTGGATACTTCAACCTGTTCCTGCCAACTCAAGGTTGTCCAATCCATTTATGCCGCTCTCGCATCGCGCTTGTACCCAAAGTAAACAATTCTTCATCTCCCACGGAACTCAGATCTATCACCGTATCTTCAACGTTGATAGGTTTTTTCCACAAGATATTGGCCGATCGTTGGAATTCGCGCTTGCAACTGCCCGCTCTCCAGTTTGCATTCCTACATCGTGACGGTTGCCTTGAGGCCACCTCACTGCTTCATGCAGCCTTTATCGACGTGTCCAAAGCGTTTGATTCTATTTCACAAGATCCGATTATCACATCGACCCGAGCCTTCGGTGCTCCTCCACCTCTAACGCATTACATTGCCGAATCTTACATGAATGGTTCCGCCACGCTCAATGGCTCCGTTCCCCGGTCCCAGCGTAGTGTTCGACAGGGTGACCCACTGTCTCCGCTACTATTCATCCTGGCAGTTGATGAGGTGTTGACACTATCGCGACCGGAGCTTGACTATCAGTTCTACGACACTGGTTAGCGGTTTCGCTTACGCCGACGATCTGACCCTTCTAGCTGAGAATCTTACGCGTCTCTCTGAGAAGCTTGCAGCCGCCGCTAGTGCCCTGGAACCATCCAGACTGAAGATCAACACGCATAAGACTAAACTCATGGTCATCCGTGGTGACCATAAACACAATGTAACTGCCATCTCCGATGAGTCTATCCACTTCGGTCCGGACATTATCCATTCACTAAGCGCCTCCGACACGGTGACCTATCTGGGTATCCCGTTCACCTGAAATGGTAAAGCATTCACTAACCACAGTCTGCAACTTCGTACGATGCCGAATGAAATTGCCAAAGCGCCCTTGGAGCCACATCAACGTCTTGAACTCCTGAGATAACATCTGATCCCGAAGATGAATCACTCGTTAGTATTGAGCCGAGTCTACCGTAACACGCTCAAAGCCATGGACTGTACGATTCGTCAGTTTGTTCGGCAGTGGCTTCGCCTTCATAAAGACACCAATCAGCTACATCCACACCCCAATTCGTTTGGCCGGTTTGGGCATCCCAAGTTTGTCTACCACTATTCCAATCTCGCGTAAATCTCGAGTGAGGAGACTTCTCTCCAATCAGAGTCCAGTTCTGCGGAATGTGGTCAAAGATAACTCGTTTGGCCCTATCTTGAGGGAAATGAACATCCTAGTACGCGTTCAGGGTGTAGTGGTGACGAGCAAAGAGGAAGTCCATGTGGCATGGATGGATAAACTCTACCATTCGCTTGATGGCCGTGGTCTTCAGGAAGTGTCACGCTCTCCACTCTCTAATCGTTGGCTGCTTAACCTAGATCGCATCTTTCCCAGAATCTTTATTCGTGCTATCCAGCTCAGATATGGTCCGTTGTGGGCTAAAGTCCGAAAATCACAAGGTGACCGAAGTGACCGGTCAGTTCTCTGCCGTGGCAACTGCGGTCAACCGGAAAGCCTTGCTCATATTCTACAATCATGCTGGATCACCCATGACGTGCGTTGTGCCTGACACAACCGTGTGGCTAAAGACCTGGCGAGGCGACTGCGCAAACTGGACTATACAGTCTTCGAAGAGTTGCGAGTACCAACGGCGAGCTCGTTTAGCAAACCCGATGTGATCGTGGTTCTTGACGACGCTGTTGTGGTGCTTGACGTCAGTATAGTGGATGATTACCGAAGCAAATTTGTCTGGACAGACAAGAATGCGAAGTACGGGACCGACTCTCATAATACCGCTATTCAGTCAATACTCCATACTTTGGACTGTGATGTGAACTCTGTTTCTTATTCGCCACGGATTTATGTCCACTGACTGTTCTAGGTTCCCTAAAAACCTACGACGCATTTATGTGAGGAACCTGGCGTTTACTTTTGCCACCTCTCTGACAGTTGTCTCACTATGAAGGACATTTATCTGTCACGATGCGTGAGCCTTGACTGTGATAGCACTTTTGTGCCCTGAAGAGCTTTTAGATTTTGTGAGATTGATCGCTCGCCTATTTTCTTTCCATTATTTTTCATATATTATTTTCCCATTCTAAAACTGTTCAGAATATACGAAACATATAACTTTTCATTTGATGACTGGCCCATTAACGCCTGCTATTCTTGTAAGAGGAATTGTCAATTGATGTATGTCGCTAACCATGCAACGTTTCACATTTGACGGACAGCTTGTTTTCATATTCAACTTTCTTATATCTCTGTTGCTTAATTTGGGCGTCACCGTTTGTTCTTTCTTCGAATGAAGACATGTATATTGCTTTTCAAATAAACGATATATCTTCGCATGCTGTCAGATATTTATACCGCCTCACGTGATAGCCTCCTATGGTGTGTAAAAATGCGACACTAGCAATTTCCCATTCTAAGTTTACACTTACAGCTGCCATCATCACGAATAACACTCCTCTCTAAGCACACAACCAGTACGGCTTTTATATACCACTCCTGATTTCCCCAATTGAATACTACTGTAATTGAGTTTTCCTATCCTCAAATTAAGAGCAAATGGTTCTAATCAACTCCCAAATACCGTTCATTATGTAAACGACTGTTTTGCGCTTATTAACGGGATCATCATCAACAACTAATGTAGGAGAACACTGATTTAACAAAGCATTTTGCGACAATTCCTAGACTACTGTCATTGAAGAACCCGTGTTTCTGTATGTCACAGCAAGTATTCCTATCACATAATGTGTCGAAGTTTCCTGGAATTTAAATGGGTTTATGAATATTAGGTTATCTTTCCTTCTGAATAGTACAACCAAAAACATTTTGAAGGTCCTCATCAGAATGTAGAATAACGCAACGCATGTGTACTCCGCACTTGTTATGGTGTACTCCAGAAATTATTCATAATTATCTTTTTAACAGATCTACAAGATTTTTGACTCGATACACTGACACTATACTAATATAGCTTGTAAACGTCACTTAAAAATCAGCTTTAGAACAAGTAGTCACATCGTAGACGAACTACCTTGTGATGAAAATTGCTTTTCCTTTATCAACTTATCTTAATCTTCCTGCGATCTGGTAGAAGAATTCACCAAAAGGCTACTGGCTGATGGCGCCCACAACTACACCTGTTATGTGGTCTCCCAGATAGTGAATCTTGAACCCAATACTGGACAGCTCACCAAACGAAAATGCAAGCCATTTGTCAAAATGTTCGCAAAACAAATTATTTTATTCCACTTGCAGCTCGTGACTTTATGCATTACAATTGCCAGACATACGATGGGCCTACTAACTAAAATCCCACCTATGTTACAGCACGAAGCGGTGTCTTTAATCAATTCAAGTAAAAATGTTCACTTAGACTCGTTTTTAAATAACTGCCTAAATACTCTCAGCTAAGTCCCCCTGAATAATCTCAGCGGTATCTATCTCAAGTTAGACATGCTAACTAGGCTTTATGTTCAATTCTGAAAGTTGTATTCATCATGTTGGTTAGCTCGTTAAATTAGAACGTACTGTTATCCATTAGACTGCAAGCTAACCGTAGAGTGCAATACAACAGTAATGAGAGAAAATGCGTGCAAGCAAACGATTATTTGCGCGAAGGAAAAGAAGTGAAAACGAAATTTAAGAGGGATCACTGAAAAGTCTTTATTCGGATCCGATAACAATTCTATGTTTCTGCAAGAATACAAAACGATGAGACCGCGGCAAGAAGTCAAATACTATTCCGGCTACTGCAAACTGTCACGGAAGTTGCATTTCGGACGTTAACTCCGTGCCTGGTTTGACTAACGTTATACTTCCAAATGTTATTTCAGCACATCGTCTTTCACTAATCAATAACATATAAAATCAGGATGTCCCGAATGACCTTGACGCGCAAATTAACTTTCCTTTTTGTCAATGACAAGCGTTCAATCAAACCATTTTAAAACTAATTTGATCAGATAGTAACCCGGGCCTCAAGCATTTGGTAAATTAACACGGTTTCACAGTGTTGAAGCTATACGCGATTTACACCTCACTAGACTGATTAAAATAACTTAAAGTCCATTTAGAAACTCACATCAGGGCTTGGTGATGGTGTTTTGTGGCCTGAGTTATTTCATAAAATTGTCCCGTATATTTGCTCACTGAGTGCATACATTTACAATGATAACAAATGTACCTCACAGTATCATCAAAGCTATATACTTTTCGAGACCGATATACAGTTTTGATAATAGTCGAATTATGCTTATGTTTTCTAGATCTTCATATAGATTGAACATCACCCACAATTGATCGCAGCTGTCACATTCCCGTAGACTTTCCAGTCGGCCTCTTTCGAAAAGAAGCACTAGACTCGATTTTCGTTCTCAATAGAGCTCGTCAGTTGTTTTCTAAATCGTTTAAAAACTTCTGCGAGGGAGTGTGAAATTGCTGCTAAGCGAAAGTTTAAAAAAAGCAATCGTGACCTAAAACAAAGATAAAATATACTAAGATGATGCGAACTAAAAAGAGGTTTCAGTTCATTGTTACTAGTGAGTTTATGTGAATTGCGGTAAGATCGGTTCATAATTTAAAAGTTCTAGATTGATATATTGACAGTCATTGAAAACAGACGGCTATGGTTATTTCATAGCTACATATGACTTTGGTTTCAACCGACAAAGAGCCAGTGATCTAGTTGTAATTTAGGTTGGTTTGTGATTATCCTCTCTTAAGATTCTCCTTTGGATGATGGATACTCGCTTAATCGTTACCCACAAAGTCGTTTACCATATAGGACAAAACAGTTATCAAGTCATTCTGTCTAGTCATATCTCTCCTGAAAATTTTCTGTAGCCCTATCGTAGTAAACGCAGGTGTACTCGCATTCTTCCTTGGCAGTATGCCCCATCTATCTTGGTAACCAAAGCATCGGTCAAATTTCAAACTCTTTAACATTTTCTCCCTCATATTCTTCTATACAGTCGATCGACTGTAACGGTAGTCCAGACATTGTCTGTCTATTTCATTACGATGCTGCTGCTACGTCAGCTCCATCACATGAATGTGTGACATGACACGACCGGCAACTGACTGGTAAACAGTGCACACCACCGCAAAGACAGAAGTGACATTGTGCTGAGTTGCCTATTTGGGTAGCCTCATTTGTATCCGTCCGGCTTTTTTTCCGCATGCACGGATTATGGATCTTCTGTCTACGTGTAAATGAATGTTGCTGAAATATCAACGATAATGCTAAATTTGCTTTGGTGTATGTTAAAAATTAGCTGATTTTGAACAAATTATAAATCCCAGGTGTTCGTAAAACTACTAACAGCAGCCTTATAAGCAGTCATGTCGAACTGCTTTCATTAATTTCTGGAACGAAAACAATGAGGATAGATAGATTTTGAAATTCGGAGGCTGCGTTATATGCGCCGTTATTTCAAGGTTGTATGATAAATATGACAACCGCTAGTAAATTAATGAATGAGAAAGTCATGAAAGTTAAAACGTCATTGAGCAACCTAATTAAAATAAATGTGAACTTACAAATTGGAACTTGGTGGCAGCTCCATCTATAGTTAAAACTGACTGTGGTGTTTTAATGACACTTATGATTTGCTAATGAGTAGTAAAGCATTCTTGTTTTCATATAGCCTGAACATCACCCACTATTGCTTTATTCACCAACAGCATCAATTCTACTCGGATGATCTCGTATTAAATACAAAATACTGGCTAAAGTAAACGTCAAACCAGAACACTGTACGAGCATTATTGCTAAAGATTGAAGAAATGGCTGTTTTCATGCCCATTTCGCAGTGTGTTAGTACTTTTTTGTGCTGTGTGTCTCGTTTGTTACCAATCTGGTTATACTTTGCAATAACAATACCGTTAGAAGAACATAGTAGTAGAACTCATCGGGAAACATTGTTTTTATTCGGTAAATGGCTTCCTATCATCTCTCCAGAGGAGCCATGATGCATGGTTGAACCACATATGACCATTTCCTTTGCTATCCACTTTTCTACTGTCACTCGCATATCGTCAATGTTCTTGAATAACACAGATTTATGGTTAAACAGGGAGCATCGGACAGTGATAGAACTTGTTAAATTTTGCGTGTTCTTATTTTCCAGTTGGTATAAATCGATTGCCCACCACTTCACTGACGGCCATTTATACCAGCCAAATTCAAACCGTTCTCGCGAATTGTGATATTTACATTGAATACATTTTACGTTTACAACGCACTTGCTAAGGATGGATCGATTTCTGTCTAAAGGAAATAATGGTGAAACCGATCAGATAAAGTAGACAAGTGCATATCTAAGACTCCAAGAAATACAACCCTATGGCCTGAGGTATAACTGACCGATGTGCAAGTCTACACTTGAGACAAGGTACTGAATTCAAGCTTATGCGACGCAAACTGCAGTGGAAATCCAACTACGCTGGAAAAAATGTACACCACCTTGCTAGTAAATGTTGCATTTAATCGGATTAAGATCTAACATCCACTGTTGAGAAAACATTCAGTTTAGAGGTACATGCTCCAATAAACAAAAAAATCAACTGCCAGTAAAAATCGGCTTCATGGATGTCTATAAGCGAACAGATGCGTTACAGTGGCAGACACTAAATGTTGTTTCGTTTACTGATAGTCCAAATTGTACGAGATTTGTCGGTTTCCAAGACGACGCACTCAACTGACCTTCAGTCTACTAATCAACAGTCGGATTAATCATCTCAGGGTTATTTATATTCAGTACCGTAAATAGATCAATATCCCATGAAACTCGTTTACACGCAGTTGGTAAGTAGGTTCCACATACTATATAATGACCATTGAGACATGGTCTAAGCAGGAATGTGTCGTGAAGGAAAGTATGTTCGATTTTTGTTACTACAAAAGACAAGCTAAAAATCGCAGGTACCTATATTTGCCTTTGTACCGTGTACATGAAAATGCCTTTCACTGCTTGAGATTTCAGCAGGATCTAACAGTAAACGTTGGTTCATATGACCACATTTCTTGATATTGGAACGGGACCTTCTAAAAATAGCTGAGCGGTGTAATTGCTTTGTTGAGGGAGGTTTTCTAAAGATTAGTCTGGGAACGAGTTCACAGATCAGTTTTTATACAGCATAGAAGGCAAATAAGATAAACACTATGAATAATTTAATTCTACAAGCTAAAATGTATGATAAACAGTATGAGATCTGAGACCAGTATGATCATTGTTGGTATCAGACTGTTCCAACATTGCCTGTTCTGTAAGTGAGGGGATGAGGGCAACTTCGAAATTTATAATTTCATGCTCAAAGTTTTATTCAGCATTTCATCTGCTCTGCTTAAATGGCATCCGCTTAGACATTGAAAAGTATACATCTAGTGCAAACAATTAGTTGGTTGCTATTCAGCTGAACTATGAATCTTTTCCTACCTCTGATTAAGATTTACCAAAATCACCGTCTCCAACATTTACCATGACCGATCATACAACAAGCAATCAAGCCCATGAGAAAGTGACTGAAATGGTTTGCCTTAAATAGACGCCACCCCTAATGAAAGATATGGGAATGTCGGGGAAATTGTAAAAAACTATGTGAGAGATGGGCAACAAATTTTTTCTAATTTCTGAATTTAACGATCCAATATTCCTTCTAATTGTTTGTAGACATGTTTGTTATAAGTTCGTATGGCATAGGAATAACACTGACATTTGGCCTTGTACGTAATTTTATACGGAAGTTTTTGTGATAATATATTTGCTCGTCATCGTGGCATTTTTAATGTACATGCGAAGATACAGGTTCATTTTTGTGTTTTGGGAACTACGAGTTGATATCTTGAACAATTACTCTTAGTAACAGTATGTCCCTCTCGCTCTCTTTTACGTTGTTCTGGTTGTTAGAAGTCACACAAAAGTATACACGTGTTAGATAAAAGAAGTCATAGAAACGTCTGGCAAACCAGTAGACATATTTTACAGCTAAACTACATCAATGTGGAATTCAACACTGTCTACATTTACATATAACATTCCGTGCCATTCAAGCATAGTTCTTTTTCGCCAAGATCACATAAACCTCTGATATGAGTTTTTCACGTGCTGGTGCATCAAGTTCAAAACTGAAGTCAGTAGAACAAACAGTTTCATGAAATATCACAAGCACTTCAGTCCACTTCATCTACCACAAATGGTTACGACTTACATGTTGATTTCGTTTCCGTAGTCGACCAACTGAATGCCGCGTATGATAGTTCCATTGTCCCGATCGATAGGTGGGCTGCGTAGCGTCATTCCATGTGCGAAAATGATAGAGCGAATTTGGTTGCCAAACTGGTGACTTGTTTACATAGTTTGTCGAACCCAATGAATGACTGATCAATTCGTTGGAAGAATTGTACTGTATATTTGTTTGACTTTCACAATGACCAAGATACGATAGAAGTTGCAATAGAAATAATATATAACCGTCCAGTGTTTTGCAGTACCACGGCAAACTGCTTTTTCTCAAAGTATATAGTTTCCCACGAATTGTGGACATAGGACTGATTAGGTAACAGTCACTGGAAACGACACTGTTATTGGAGAGTTTTTCGATGCGGTGCGAATTCAAAATTCCGACTAGATTAGAATTTGCTACAATGTGGATTAGTTACATGTGTGCAGCTCTTTAAAGTGGCCATCATTACCATCCTAATGAAATCCCGATTACAGGGTGAAGATTGACCGGTTACATACACTGCTCGTAGGTGGCGCTCATCATCAAATCACGGCAAATAATAGCCTGCACAATGCATTGCCGACGGACACACACTGGTGCAACACACGTGTGTGCACGCAGAAATGCGCATAAGGCACGCACACAATCATCCGTCTAATGTGGTCGAGCGGACAGGCATGACCAGCCTTTTCGTATTTCAACGTGTTGCTGTTTTTGCAACTCACTCACGCAACATCTAGCCGACCGACCGACTGAGAAAGCGAGAGGCCAAGCTACTGCACTGATAAGCAGGCGCAATGATGCACACGGTGTGTATCAAAATATTTATGACTCAGAAGTGGCCATGCCCGCGTCTAACCATATGTCAAATTGTGTGATGGACAAACCAACCGGTCATCCTTGTGCGGTAAATGTGGCCTTGATTTTCAAAAGGCAGCCTACTAATCAGCTTCTGATAATGATCTGCTGTCGTACAAGTGTAAATTTGGTTGACACAGAACACATTGTGCAACAGAAATAATACATACAACTTATTAGGGAAGGTTATTTTCGCAAGAGCGAATGTACTGAATCCTATTGTACAGTTCCAGGTAGTTGGTCCAATTAATGGATAAATTCATTCCATCTGTTTGAAAATCAAGTGCTATCCATCAGTATGTAAATGTTGAGCGAAATGTAACCGTATATGTCCTATGATTACATTTGAACGCAAAGCGTTGACCGTGGAATGTTGGTCTATACAGTTTCGTATTGCTTCACCGTTTTATGGCAATCGACTATTGAATAGTGTTTTGGTCAACAAACGTGATACACTACTGATCGTGGCAATCGATCTCCTAACCCCTTTGTATATACCTTCTTTTTGACTAAACTTAAACATGCTGACTGCATTATATACAAGAAATTTCACGGCTTCTGACACTAGAAGTAATTGTTTTCAAACATTCTTTCATGTTTACAAGTTATGACTGCGCAGGTCTTGTGAGTCGATTGTTACGTTGAATTATAAGTATTGTATTGCAAAAAGGTATGTTTTTGGGACTTCTACAATCATACCATTGTTTCAGCCTTGTCCCTATTTAGTTTGTATTGTGTCAGAGTGTACAACCTTTATGAACAACATCCAGGGTTGATTCTTAATATATTCATTGACTATTCTGCGTCATTTTATTATGAGCAGAAACAGATCTGTCCGTGAGAAAAGGAAATACAACAGTTGAGGAGAGTTATTTACATTGTATCCTGCAGCTCGGTTGGTTATAATTTTATGGTCTGGCGGATAAGCATCTGGACTATCACTGTGTGGTGGCTTAACAGTCCGACACATACTCACTAGTGATGGGCTGCTCTATTGTCGGGTGTGTGTGTACTGCTGATGACACCGAAAAACGTCGAATCAGTTGTCCACCAATTTCTGTTGGTCAATGTTTGCAAAATCAGTATTGTTTCCAGTGCTACTTGGCTAAATAAACTTGTGGATCAACCAAACCTTCCAGAATGACGCCTAATCTAGGCATGTTCGAACGTGATTTACAATAGTACAGAAAATATGCAATTCGATCTTTACGCAAGGGAAGTTTTGCTTGCAAATTTCTGCCACTTCCGAGAAGAGGCAAAGCTGTATGCCATTACATAGTGAACGGCTCTGACCTACGACCCTAATCAGTTTTTAGTTAGAAACCGTACCATACGTAATCTATTCGATATTATTCTCTTTAGCATGTGGACAACGATTGCTACAACTCACATGAAGTGCACATGTAGTAGATCAATCTCTCCCAGTAGTTTATGTGATCTCGTTTGACTAAACAAATGTGACATGTTTGCTTGCAATATATGCTGTTAGCACTCACAATAAAGTCCTTCTGGACGGTTTCACTTTATTTGACATTTCCATCCCACTTCCTTGAAAGTCGGCCACAACCGTGTATATAAAATGGTAGTATGTCCAGTCAGTTAGTCTGGGTGAAGAATTATTTTTACTGTTCATACACAATCCATAGATTAGTGCTGTTTTATTGTCCTGGTAAGCATTGCAATTGCCCCACCCCGGAAGGAACTACCCGATTCCAGTTTATTTCTTATGAAATAACCGACTTTGTGATTAACACGTTCTTCCCACAAGTACGAAAGCAGAAGTGCAAACTCAGGCCCGGTTGAGATTATGCCGCAATGAGGAGCTCTAAGCTTACCTAAACAGTTTGTCTGCCAGCAGCTGAGGGTGGTGCTTAATTCGCAACAACCTAACTCTCTAACTTCTAGTAATTAAGACGTCTGTACATTGAAAACTTTTTAGAGGAAAACTCAACTTTCGGTCCCAAACAGTTCCACACTGAAATTACTATTATTTCCATTTCTTTTTCGAAAACAGCCGGTAAACATATCTCAGATTGTCGTTCGCACATTGATTTTACGCTGGTATGTCCTAACATGTTGAGTTCGTCAGCTTAAAGGTCAAAATGTTGATTGTTTGATTCCGGGCGATGGTGGCACCATCCAGTAGTACACACAACCATGTGGTGTTTGTTCATCGATTTGATGAGTATTTATGGTCGACCAGGTCACATAACCAATAAAAACTCCGTTGGCCACTCTGCGTTTGTAAATAAATAGAAATAACACATTTCAACAAACATGGTAGTAATGAGAAAAACCAACGTTAAGTCAATCCATCGATTATCTATGTGCTGTGTTTGCACACTGGTTAGAGGATATTTGACATTTCGAATGATAAAGCGTGTATAACTTTCACACGAAACAATTATCTCTGTAGCATAAGATGAAAGATGCTGAAATATATGGAGGTTGAAGAACATTTGGCAAAATTGCTGGGCACTCAACCATCAGTAATTCATTAGTCTATGATGTTTTGAAATCCTCAAAGTACTCCAGTCTATAGACGAGTATATCACAGTACCCAGTTTGGCAGCAAATATGACTGATGATGCGTAGATGGAAAGAGAACATCTGGTCACTTAGCTTACCATAGTTGAAGTGACAAGTCATAGAGTGCTATTGTTTGCAATCCCATATCATGCTCGAATCAGAGGTCATCGAAAACAATACGTAAAACTGCGGAATAATAGATTTATCAATCAAAGTAATCAGGCCCACGAGATTTTTTATATTATTCCACAGAGTTGTAAATTAGCCCTTCTTTAGAGAAAGGTTTTCAACAAGTAGGATTACTTTTCTTGGCCTTGTGGGTATCCTCAGTGTGTTCGTTAAAAAGTTGCAGACATTTCACTGGAAAGGCAGATTCATCTATAGCGAAGTTAACCATAGGCTACTTTCTTAAGTTTATTCTCCAGGATCACTTCCTGAATAAGTAGCGACTGTTAGTGAAATTATGCATGTGCTCACTAGTGAAGCTACTGTTTCAAAATGGTTGGTTCAAATAGTGTGGTGAAAATTTTGTCTAACAGATCTGCTGAAGACTGGACATCGCACAGATTCAACTATTAAAATATCCATCGATCTGCATCTCTTGCAAAATTTCTGCTATAGACATACCGACACATCGCCACACGCCATACACGTAAGACTAACTAGAAAAGTGCACACGTAGTTGCAACCCCAGTGCAACTGAAAGCACAATCAGTCTATATGCCAATTACGCATACGATTAACAGAGAACTACGGGCTCTGGCGTTGACCTTGTGCACTTCCGGCTGTGTGACTATTCTGACCAGCAAGATTACCGTAGCCAACCAAATTGACATCATTACGACGTATTGCAGATTGAATTATTCTAGTGATCGCAACAGTAAGACGAGCACTGTATTATAAGCACTCCAGCCATCTTATTAATTAGAGTTCTGTTGTAAAAACTTAGAATTTGAAAATACGCATATCGTTTGGAGAGTTGGTAATCAAGTCAATTGTATCTCAGCTAGTTCGCTCCATATTTTGATGTAGAAAGATTATGTGATTAAAATTGCTTTTAGAAACACAGGTAACACATATAGGGGAGGCCGGTTAGTGACTCTGGTACAGGAGTGATAACAGGCAGAAGCTAACCCTAGCCAACTCGAAGGTATCTACCAACTGCCTCCGCAAGTGACAAGAAATCCCAAAAGTTGTCAGATAATGGATTCAACCAAATCTGACACACAACGAAACACAACCAAGGATTATGTATGAGACTTCCCTCGAGGGAACAATACATTTGGTTAGCAGTATTTATAATAATGCTATTTCTCAGGTTCTAACAAATCAGCCGGTGTCTATTTGTTTGGTATTTACAATTTTCAAGCTTATATGTGACCAGAACGTTAAGTCAGACGATTCTACTTCGCCCTACAACCCAGTACACTCATATTGTTTTGGCTTCTAATAACCCCCTAGGCATCAGTGGAGAGTAAAATAACTGTGCATCTTCTAGCATGGCAGTATGGTACGACAATCCATAGACTTACAGGATTGACGACAAACCAGTTCAACTACCAGGTCTCGCATTCGTTAGTTGAGCAAGAAAGTGCGATAAACTCTTTGTTACTCTTCGCCTTCTTGTCGTACTGAACAGCATAATTGTGAGACATTTGTTGCTTACCATAAATTAATCTGTTAGCCAAAATTGGCCACTCCATGTTTGCATTTGGCGGAACTTATTTAATAATAAGAAGTAGCATACGAACTAAAACTGGTAGACTCCGCTTCTTGTATACACAACCGGAACTCAAGTTTAAATTTCTGAACAAGCAAACGATGGGGACAATGAAATAAAAAACAAATACTTTTGAACATTCTGTGGTTTAAGCACACAGAAACCAGCAGTATACAACAATGTCATCGGTCAGAAGTAAAGCTAACAGATAGTTAACGTCAATCTACCGCAAACCGCGATGCGCTCATGAAACCAACGAAAGTTAACGAAATCCACAATTGTGACTTACTAAGAGGAGAATGCGGCTATTGAACATTCTGAGGAGAACATAAACGACATTTTAGAAGGTTGCATGGAAGAAAATGATCTAGTAGTAAAGGCGCAACGTTTGAGAGTCATCACTAACATAATTACGATGAGTACTGAAATAGACAGTGAAAATGAGATCAGATGTGGTTTGAAAACGGAGCCTAACTTGTATTAATACAATTGCTTGTGTTATGGAAATCAACAAGCCGAGACTCGCTGACTTATGGCATCAACATTCGAGGTAGTTCAGTCAGGTTTTTTCCACAGGCTCAAACACCACTCGTGACATACGATTATGCACATTTACATACTATTCACCCAGTGGATTAGTCACTTATACATCTGCATAAGTAATTTCACCAGAGGTTTGAAGTCGCGAACTATTAATCTAACAGCAGGTATTTGATGTTGCTTCGTTGTAATAAGGCCGAGAAATCATGTCAAGCTATTGAACATGCCGAGTTGACTGTAACACCGATGCCCTTATGACAGAAGTAAACTGACTGAGACACAAAGCATACTGAAAAACGCAAGTCCAATTGGTTACAGTCACTACTTCATCCATGCCAAATACAGTCACACATTGTGTTCTCTTCTTAGACTTCTCTGTTCTGTACTATTTCATGGACAGTTTACTGTAATTTGGGTGTTAGTACAATCAGAAATTCCTTCAACAATTAAATAACAAGGATGACCTTGTTTGACGGTGGTATTGTAGCTGTGCCATTCAATTTATTCACATCGTATCTTTATGGCAGCAAAATTTTTTCATGACTGGCCAATGGTTTTATGCGTTGTAGGATGTGCCTTGTGATTTTTTTAAACTAGTTGAAATAAGTTGTTGCGTGATCACTCTGATCTTGTGGTGGATTATAACTTGGACCAAAGTTCATCTGAATCACGTCGAGAAGGATACACTCAACATCAAAATTTCCTCTCATATTGGCCAACCTGTATAATCCTGAATGTGCTCAAGGGATCCAGATTACATTAATGCATAGAAACGCTTCTCAACAGAAGAAAATGTTCCTATGGTGAAAACCAATTTCATGGAATCCAGCTCTCTAGCTTGATCCTCATTAACGGATACATCCTACATTTTGATCGCTAATTCGTACGAGTGGTCACGTTTTGTTTTTTCTGGCTTCAATCGTGAAGCGTTTTTTCTACCATTGCATTTCATATTGTGTCACGTCAATTTTATTGGTGGATTTTAATGCTAATTTCGGTATTGGCAGTAAGTTCCTTATAGCGCGGTTAATAAATGATGCACCGGTGTATAGCCGAGTAATCTATTATGCAAACATCTCTTTAAATTGTGAGAAAATTTCGTTTTTCACAAAAAACCTTTAGTGAAACCTCGTGATTATCAGTCGCGAGTATATGCCTGATAAAGTACATTTCTCCTTTTTATAAGTTATGCCTCACTGCGATATGTTTAAGTCGTGCGTAGCATCCAGCTTTTCTGGTGGTTGACAGTTTTACAGCAACATCAAAATGTAGGATGTATCCGTTAATGAGGATCAAGCTAGAGGTGAACTCAAAGTGGAGAACGCAGGATTTGATGCTCTAACAAACACCGGACACACAACAAAACATCCGAAAGTCCCGATATACATCAGTCAGCTGAATAACGAAACACGTCGAATTGGATCAAATCTACAAACCGATACAGGAGAAGGGTTGAGGGGGGAAACGCAGGACAGTTACTAAATACCGACAAGTAAGCGAACAGATCAACATGGACATGTCAATGATCGGCTACCAATAACCAACCGAATGTATGTTCGAAGGTGACTGGACCGACTCGTTTGATTTTCTGAAGGCAACAATAAGTGGCCAATTAGATTTCAGGTCAAAAGCTCAAAACTGATCAAACTGGCTAACCAGATTCCAGGGCCAGCGGTCGTAACCAGAAGATGTATCCAACCCGTTCTCAGACCAAATGACCTCCGTCAGTCATCATTGACTCGACAATGGTTATAGGAAGGTCCGCAGACTATGAGTGAAGACCACCTTATACAGGAAACTGTGTAATATTACGCTTTTGGCATCAATCGAATTGGCGGATGATACCTCTCATGTGTAATTTTGATAGACGTTTTGCCTTCGGTTCCATGAACTAGCATCAAATTGGAAGAAATTGTGTGCTTAAAAGTTAGATAAATATTCCTCACGTGTTTTCAAACTGTCAACAGACTTAGGCGGTTTTAGTTTGGAAGAACATTGAAAATATCCACGTTTTTCTTGTTGTAATCGACCAGCATATGTTTGCCTAACGGTTACATGGATTATAGCGAGTCTGCAGCGATTGCACCTAGCCAACAAATTGCTTCAGTTTAGTTGTACACCGAGGTTAAGAGCGATCTACCCCGAAGAAAGTTTATGTTGATGGAAAAATGTTCATTTGTCAAATTTCTTTCCTCATGAAGAGTCCAAACAAAGACTGAGAGATAAAGGGCATGTCTTACAGACTCGGCAGCTGGTTTTTTGGAGAGCAGTTGGTCAAACGTGACAAAGCTTAAAAGGCATCACTACACGGTCATTACAATTTGGCGATCGACATTCCTATTGTTGTGAGTATGAAGAAGGTTGTGGACATACTGTTTCTTCTCTGGAACTCCAAGATACTGCGCTACATCTATAAAATCAAAAACCACTTATTTCATATGAAGCTGACAACGGTATTTCAGTCTGTGTGGACTTTTATAGGTCGAGCATGCCCATTTCTAATAATAACTACGCACTGACCTAACACTGCTTGATAATTCGAGAAGTTGAATGCAGCTGAGGTTATTTTGTCAGTGGTCATCAGTAGTTCATACCTCACCTCTGACGGCCAGTTGTACGCATATCTTCCCTATAGATTTTACACTTTCAGGTTGGGAATGATACAAGAAGTAACGACCTCTAACTACACAGCTAAACTTGTCATAGACAAATGTTGTTGTTTCTTAACATTTTTCGTTCACTACTTGCTAACGAAAAATAAACAAATAATATACGTCAGACAAACAGAAATTGACAAGAAATAGACAGGCCTGTATTCACACCATATTGTATTTACTCAACACCACAACGGCTCGATGGGTTGTTTTGCCACTATAACGTTTTGATTATCGGAATAGCCCTGTCAAAGACTAGCAATTTTGAGTTCCGACTGCATCACAGTAATATGAATGATCTGATTGGGTGCAGATAGTTCGCCAGTTATTTTGATATCAACAGTCAGTTCAGTTATTTTGGTGCATGCTGTACTATTCATGCTGTGACAATTGTCGATCCATTCTGCCTACGTAAACGTAGACGCAAGTAAATTTTACCGGTAGACAACATTGGGGATGGAATGCTGATTCCCTTATGCGAGGCCAGTTAGATTCATGTATGGGTAATGTATGGCACATTTACTGGAGCGTTCATGTCTTTAAGAAACAGTTGGAAGTGATCATAGATGAAGGACATTTTCTTGATCCTCCACAAGACTAAGTAGTAGCACTTTCCGTTATTTGAACGAACTTTGCACCAGGAGTTAGACTTCCAGTTTACTACAAACCATGATAATTACTTGGGTGTGAACTGCAGTTCAACATTAAACGGATTAGAAAATGAGAATGCTTTTCCTAAAGTAACAGCCTGGATGATTTATTAAAATATACTTGTCCACTGGAGTGGTCTCAGTGTACATACTGGGCTATTCACATAGTTATACGTAAGTAGCGCTTAGCCCAGGTACTCGAGCAAAACGTTCTAGCCTAAACTCGATACTGATACTTCCCACGAAAGTGCACTGCATAACTGTGAGTACAAGTTCGGATTAGCTCACAGACCGATACATTGAATACGAGATAAGACAGGCTTGTATTGTAATTATTATATAACATCGATTATTGGTTGAGCTTTGATGCGTCAACGGAAATTCCCAAATATGATATAATAAGCCGCAAGCATTTGTAGTAAGATAATAGTGAATATTTTGTTTACAGACCATAAACTTTACTAGAGAACCAGCAACTTAAATTTTTGTGTGATAATTACTCACTGTACCGCGATTACAAACAGGATAGTAAACTGAATGTAACTAAAACAAGTGCTCATTGGATTTGTGTAAGTTCGAACATCGCTATATACAAACTCGAATGACTTTGCTTGATTGTACGAATTACGAAACATCGCACACCGTTCACATGTGTCACAACGAGTTTTGAAGTAAACTGAATTCGGCGGATAACTGATCGAATTATATGCTCCTGATATGGTAACAAAGCAGGTGTTTATTTGAAACTCCTTTTGCCCATCTCGAAAATTATGTCGTCGATATAAACATCTACAAATTGCTGATGTACGTAGTACTTTTCAATCTGCAAATGAAGTAACCCGACATAATCTACGCTGAGAAATCATCTAACGATGCGCCATTTATTATCAAGTCAACGAAAAACATTTTGAGAGAAAACAAACATATCTTGATAAAAATGGAATGAAACCACAATTTCTCTTAAACATAGTCGAATAAAAATAGGCTACATCTGGCATTAGACTGAAGAAAACACAAAGACCACTTGATGCGACTTACCGATTACCAAGGAGGAAGGACATCGATATAAATTGTTCAGTGCAACAGAGTTTGGTACAGACTACAAGTTCATAGCGTTATAACCGAAATCCAAACTACGAACTGACCAGAAACTGATTGACTGCTAATTTATTCGGTCAACAGGCCGCTCGGTAATACAGCTACGACAGAGGAAAAATCACTGCTAAAGACCATTCTTTAGTGACACACACGTTGCATCCTTGATTTTTTACTTCTTCATCGTCAATCTCAGACTATTAAAAATACCCTCATCAAACCCTCTGTTGAAAGTAACACATCTGGTTAGTCTATTTTGCACCTCTTTGGCACGTCGTCTTTCGCCAAACTTCACCAACGTATTTCTTGTGTTTGGATATCCTATATCTCCTGCGCCATTTCCGAAAGAACTTGGTTTTTATGACTTTTGGCAAAGTAATTGTGAGTAGGAACCTTTTTGAATACGCCATCATCTTGGATAACATACTTACGAAGGATAAATTTCATCCATCGAGCTCAAGAGAAGAAATGAACGTTCGTCATATTTGCTAGAAAAAGAACATAGCAACTAATCGCATACTTAAAGTAGGATTGAGAAAACTTTACAAGGTACTAAGATTTATAACATCTCCATCACTATCGTAGGATTCCACATTACTGGGTGATTATTATTATTAATGTTCACAAATTACGCGCAAACAAATGATGAGTTTTCTTCTTTATTTTTCATAAATCCTGCTTCCCTCCTGGATACAATTCATTTATCCATTTTTATCCTACCTCGTGCAAGTCTCATGTGCTTTCTCCACAGTTTGATTTCCTTAAACTATGCAGATTATGCTCTCCTCACAGTTCGATTTTCACATATATTCTTGTCTGTCACCCTGTAAAATGATTTTATGAAACTTACCAGTTCGTCTGACTTAGGCTTATAGCCACGCAAAAGTCTGAATGAGTAACACTTTTTTGAGATGTTGAAAAGTTGCTACCTTCCGGAACAACATCAAAGGCAAAACTTCTGCCAAAAAGTAATATCTCAGTTTTGACAAGTTTCTACTAGTCATTTTGTAGAAAAGATGCATCTATAAAGTGAAGAATCACAATTCATGTCGATGTCTTGGTTTTTCCTTTCGTCGGCTCGACTCCGCTTGCAGTTCGTTTGTTTTAGCGCCTGATGCACTTAAACAACTCGTTATATTCCGTTGTCTGTTAACAAAATCCGATGCTAAGACAGATTATCATCCAGATTGGTCACTGCACAGACATGCCAGTTTGCTCACGCTGTCAATGATTGGCTGTCGTATTGTGCAACTCACCGGTTGACTTCGTTTCGATGCGTTCGTTCAACCCAAAATCTTTACAACAGGGACGCAACATTATCTGATGAATATCATCGATTGTGGTCTAAATACTAAGTCCGTCCTAGAAACTAGTCTTGCGGCAAACCACAAACTGATGTGGTCTCTTTATGTTTCATCCGCGAATTTCCTCATAATTTTCTGAAAGTTGCTCTGAACTCCATTTGTTCTTATACTTAATCTTGTGGATATATTACTGATGAGTAGTCGAGGATTTGGTTAATTTCAAATTGAACATCACCCACAATTGATCGCAGCTGTCGCATTTCCATAGATACTCCAGTCAACCCCTGTCGAAAAGAAGCACTAGACTCGAGTTTCGCTCTGATTAGAGCTCGTCAGTAGTGCCTATCATCGCCACTGCCGGGACTTGAACCACGGACGTGCTGTTCATGAGGGCAACCGTGTTTGCCACTGCGCCATTGATCTCACGTTAGGCACAACCGAATTATCATATGTGAACGCTCAACAACGTTCGCTTGTGAGTAATGATCAGGTTGCCCGATCGTCTCGAAAATGAGACACCGTATCTGTCCTGTTAACTCCAATCGATAACCCCGCGATTAGGACTTCCAAGACAGGTCAAAATCTCCAATCTCATTAAACCTGCTAGGGGCCGACTGGAAAGTCTATGGGAATGCGACAGCTGCGATCAATTGTGGGTGATGTTCAACTTGAAA
>JTDE01001560.1:131571-142542 GCA_014338405.1 Paragonimus skrjabini miyazakii | reverse complement strand
GTTTGAGGGTACCTTTTCTAACCCTCTTCTCCCAGATACGGAGGACAGCAGTGCCGCAACTATGAAAATAGTTCGGCTGTATGCCCATACAATCGTGCCTCACTACCTAAGCACTCCTACGCGGTCAGTAGTGCGACATACAATCCTATGAGTGTAACTGCTTTTCGTCTGACTGTTCCCCTTTGGCCTGTCTGACAAGGTTGCATCTGGAAGGACCGGAGTCCTAGTCAGCATAGCCTGCCGGATCAAAACAGTGCACAAACCCGACCACCTTGCCAAGGTAGCAGTAAAGCTAGGGAAATAACATATTACCAGTTTCTGTGAGAGATAGTAATCAGCTGACGTGCAGTTTCGTTCTTAAGTAACACATTTTCACGTGCTGTAATAATTGATGTTTCTATCCCCTACTATATCGCTTAGCAACAGCAGTTCCGTGATTTTTGAATGCCCCACTCACATACAATTTGATCGCATCTTTGTCACCCTGTTGTAGTAAGGACGAGCGACCGCACTGGCTACTCACACTACTACTGAGTAGCGAGGCAAAGTATGCAACTGGACATCGAAGTATCGTGGCGATGGAATACGAGAACGAACAATGGAGTGCAATTTGACATGTAATGGTTCTCTCTACATAAATGGACTGAGCATTGGCAACCGAGATGTTCTCGTATCAATGTTGTATGCAAATGAGTGTGTTTGTTTGTTGTGTTGATGTGTTGGTTCTCCGAATAAGAAATCCCTACGCCATTCGGGTTCTTGGTTTACGACACTAGGTTTGGTGGCCGTTCTATAGGTGGTAGCTCCTCAGTAAAGCGCGAATTATGCTGGCATGGACGGTATCCACTATAGTCAGCGGTATTGTCTCAGTGGTCATTACTACCCCGGTACCTTTCGATAATCAGCGTAACAGCTTGACAGATCCATCCGTTTTTAGTTAGACAAGCTTAATCTCAATGACAAACAATGACTGCAACCGGCACTTGATGTCTGCTAATTTGCCCTCAAACCGTATTCCGGCCTATGCTAAAAAATGCTTTGTTTTTCAAACAACCCTCGACGGAAACATTGATAAGGATAGTCTGGGATGCAAGGAAATTGAATCCACTTCATTATAGCGAGTATAGTAATACTTCAACGAAACAAAAAGCAAAACCGTAAAGTTGTCATTAAACTCATTTGGATCGCTCTGAGTGAAAAATGTATTCTACATGACATAATTACACGGCAAGAGCCAATGACAAAACGTGATAAAGCATGGTTACACGATTATACATGATGTTGTCCATGCAAAAAAAACATTCGTTATATACCGAGTCCATTGCACATGGGTGATTTGATTTTGGATTTTCGGACTGACGAAATATACCGCAAGCTACTGAAGTAACGCATACTGGTCGATCAGAAATAGTCGGTATGTATAAGCATGACGTCAATTATTAAAAACCACGCCAAAGAGTTATTTGTTTAAAAAACTCCAGATGACTCTTATGAGGACCATGGTACAATGATCTGGTATAAGATATTCTGATGATGGACAGCCGAATGCTAGTTTGTCAGTTTGATGGCTAAAGAATGCAAATATCCTTTTGCTTGAAAACTATATATTGATTATAACCTTCTAACGTCAGTAAGAACCGTGTATAAAGAAAGTGAGCAGAACAAAAATGTACTTGAGAGTATAAACTTGAGTACTCTGGTAAGTTGAGTTGCTAGCTGATAACGGAAGACGTTCAGATCTAGCCGGTTCAACCACGGTGAGTTCAACTGTAGTGGCAATTCGCCAGCACATATTTCAAAAGTACTCCGACAGGCGATCCGTTGGTTAACTAAAGAAAACGCGCCGATTGCGATAGTTGGGCCATATGTTTTGCAGTTCAGCAGAACATCTTGTTCCCCCGATGTTATTCAGCAGGCTCTCAAAGTTGAAGATAAACAAACCTTGAAGAGCCACTATGATTTTGACTATGCCCTACCATCGTAAGAGGTGTGATCCGGAGAGACGATCAAAAATTTGCTAACCGACAACTCTGTGACCGTCAATTTAATCGGAACTCTAAACGTAGCACATGGGAATGACGCACGTGTTCGCTGCGACAAGTCATCATCGGCTGATTATAAGCTCACCCACAGAGAACCACCAGCGAGTAGAATGTGTGCGTGTTTAATAAACGTCAGTCGATTCATTTCGATTTTCGCATTCATAATGACCAATGATTCAAATCGACAGGCAAAACACTTCCTTTAGCCTCAGAAACGTAAACACAAGTTAGTTTCTGTGTTCAGCACCATCCAGTTTGCGTTCATTGAATCCCAAACTATTTCTTTGGTGTTCAGACCAAAAGTGAAATTAAAATCTGTTTACATAATTTATTGCAACAACGTCCACATTTACAGCCGAACTCCTCACTCAACGGAGTATATTGTTTCTATGTTCTTTCGCTCTATTTTCCCACTATTAACCTGAACACAGCTAAGATTCTACCGTTGCAAAGCAAATCACTGTTGCCTTCGAAATTCTGCCAGGTAAATTCTCAAACTAATCACAGACACCTTCATTCACACGCCTCCTGTTCATAGTCCTTCAGATCCACATTGGATGCGGGATGTGTGAATGCAACCACAAATGATGTGTACTAGTCTAGTGGCGTGGCAGCGCAGACAGCCTTTGGCATAGACCAGTCAGGACATAAATGCTGTCAGTCACTTAGGAACCAATCAAAAATTGAAATTCAACCTGTCCCGTTTGGTCAACACATTCACTGGTATGTGAAGCTGTGCAAAACGATAATCGAAATAATTCTGATAAAAATCGTCAACATCAAAAGTTGATCATCTCAGTGCAACGAGTTGCCATATGAAAGAAATATGTGATGCCAATCGGTGTGAAAGTGACCAGAATAACGATAGTTATTAGGGTTTGTGAAATTATTTGCAGGCCCACAGTTAGACAACAATTAATTCTTATTTTTTCTAGAAAATTCCGATAGCTGTACTGCAGACGATTTGAAGAAGACACAATATAGTGATCGTGCTATACTACTCACACCGCTGCTATTCAGTAAAGGGGGTGGAGTATATATATTGACTTTGAAGTAGTCCTGAGAGAAATAGGAGAAAAAACATCGGAGTACGATATCGCATGTAGTGGTTCTTGGTACGTAAAGGAACTGAGCATTGGCGTCTGTAGCAAGCGTAACGGTCTGGGTCCAGTTCCGTGCACAGATGAGTGTTTTTGTTTGCTGTCATGTTGAAACGCATAACCCACCTGCTGCTTTCCTGAATAAATAATTTTTGTGCTATCCACGATCTTGGTTCACAACAATTGGTACCGTGACCAGCACTTGACGGTAAAGATCCCGCGGCCAATGCCATTTGAGGAGTGTTCAGCCGTGTGCGATGGTCGTTCGAACAGTCGGTAGGTTTGCTCTCAAAGTTAGTGGCCTGACGGAATATGATGTCCGAATCGATGGTCACGTGGTCAACCAACCGTTCGTCACTTCTTCCGACGAACGTCAGACTATAGTGGGAACGGACTTTTTTGAACGCGCTAAGGGCATGATTAAGTTGAAGCAAGATGAGCTCGTTAGGAAGTATGGTGTGGTTCCATTGATGAGTAAACGCCAACCCCAGCTTGGATAACTTGGCCAACACCAACCTGTGACAACCGGTTGCTTAATGAAATGAAAGGCAATTTCCGAAACCTGTTCACTGCGGATCAGGATCCGTATGACCATTGTGACTGGATTGAACACGAAATCTTCATCGAGCCAGACCAATTTCGACCATTCGACTACAGAAGAACACTAGTACACCTGCAGTCAGAAATTGAGCGACAAGTGAAGGACATGCTGAGGGAGGAAATCATTGAGGAAGCTAATAGTCTGTTCGATTCGCCCGTTTTGTTGGTGAGGAAGCCCAATGGTAAGTTTCGATTTTGCGTCGACTTCAGAAGACTCAATGAGATTACAGTCGATAAAGTCGTAGCAATCCCAGCGGTGGCAGAGATTTTCGATAGGCTACAGAACGCCAGGATATTTACAGTGTTAGACCTGCGGTCTGAATATTGGTAGGCTCCAATTAAGCAATCGGACCGAGATAAAACAGCGTTTACAGTGGGAGAAAAGCAATACCGCTTCAAACGTAAGCTGTTCGGACTGTCAGATGCTCCTTTCAAGTTCAGACGACTGATGCTGAAGGAGCTAGACGAATTGAACAATACTGTTGTCTATGGAGACGATATAGTCATCTACAGCGCGAATGAGATGGAGCATAGAGGACACGTTTCAGCCGTGTTACAGAAGATTGAACAAGCCGGCCTACGAGTCAACAGCCCAAAATCCCAACTGGCGAGACAAACGGTAGTACTACTCGATCACAAGGTTGGTCAGGGCGAGGTTCAACCACTTCCGGAGAGACTAATGACGATCGAGGCCATTCCGGTGCCAACATCGAAGAGGACGTTGCGACAGTTTCTCGGTCGCATCGGGTTCTACAGCCGTTTCATCAAAAACTTCAATTAACTGACCAGCCCATTATACGAAATTCTGAAGAAGAATTGTCGATTTCACTGGTCAGAAAAAGCCAATCAAGCGTTTGTCGAGACCGAACAACTGATAAAGAAAAGACAGCTGACCCTGAAATGACCAGTGGCTGGATAGAGCTTCATTGTCGCAGCGGATGCGAGCGATGTAGGAATCGGAGCTGTATTGAAGCAAGAAGGCGGTGTGGTGGAATATGCCAGTCGGGTACTAACTCCTACTGAACGAAACTACTCAACGACAAAGAAGGAGTGTTTAGCGATCGTATGGGCCTTGGAAAAATGGCGGCCATGCTTGCTCGACCGACGTTTCCATCTGGAGATCGACCACAAACCGTTGGAGTGGATTAAATCGGCGAAGGACCCCGAGGAAAGCTGGCTCGTTGGGCGTTACGACTATAGCAGTATGACTTCACAGTTCGCTGTGTAGCTAGTTCCCGATTTGCTTTCCCGAACGCAACACATGGATGAGGTTCACAAGGACATGATCGGAGTTGTCAACGTTGAATTTGAGACCGATCCAAGAAAGTTATAGGCAGCACAAAGATGAATGCAGCGATCCGGAAGACGATTGACTAACTTCTATCGGGAGAGCATCCACCGGAAGACGAGGGCAATCCGGAGGTGGAAGCATTCAGAATGCACTGGTCAGATTTGCGGTCGAGTAGTACCGGACTTTTCATGCGACAACTGTGGGAGGGAATAAGCGTGCCTGTCATACCGACGGAGTTGAGAACGACAGTTGTGAAGGAATGTCATCAGCTGGTTCATACGTGTTGTCGTCGAACTCACGAAATGCTGAAGCAAAGGGCATATTGACCGGGAATGAAGAATGATATCAACACTTATGTGCCGGTGTGCCAGCAATGTCAGCTACCGAAGAGCACTAACCATCCCAGTCAGTGTCCGACATAACCAATTCCGGTTAATGAAATTGAGGAATTATGGTCAGTGGATGTGATGGGCTTCTTCCCAGTAACCACGTCCGGAAATCAATACAGCCGCTATACCCGATCAGCATGCAAGCACTGTATGCAGGGCGGTGATGGAACATATCGTTGCAGATCACGGAATACCGCGAATCATATTGACTGATTCGGAAGTGAGGAGTTTCGGAACTGTTTGGGGCGCTTGCGAATCAAAACAATCCGGACGACGCCACACTCTCCTCAATCAAATGGACTGACGGAAAGAAACGATCACACAATCAAGGGGTGGTTGGCGGCGAAAAAAAGAAGCTGGGAGGAAACGTCACCATTTATTTTGTTGGCCCACCACTGTTCGCCACAAGGGACGATGAAGAAGTCGCCGTTAGAGCTGATGTGTGGGTGCGTGTCACGCCTTTCAGTCGATCAACAGAGTAGTTTATGAGGATACCGACGGATGAGCACTCGTGAATTGACAGAATCTCGGAGGTTGACTAACTAGAACCTGACAAGCGCACGAGAAGTTTCCAAGGAGGATTCAGCTACAAGATTATCGGGTCGAAGTGTTGTGTTGGAACTTGGTTCGAAGGTTAAATACAGAGACCGGTGGATTCCAGACGTAACAGGTCCCGGATCGAGGAAGTTCCTGGCAAAGTGGAGAGGACCGTATGTAGTAGTGGACCGCCGTGGCCCAGTGTACCTGATTAAGAATGAGAAGAATCAGCATCGAGTGCACGGAAGCCAGCTTTGTAAATGGTATGACACTCCGTGCAGATGAGAATGCACACCTGGAGCATCGAAGTCCCCGAAGCCGGTACGCAGATCGTCGAGAGAATTGAGAGAGCCAGGAAGACGTTTGCTGTGACTGGATCAATCTTTGTGTGGGGAGGAGTGTATTGATGAGGAGCGATCTCACTGGCTACTCACGCGACTACGCACTAGCGAGACGCATGCATGTAACTGTTAACTGAAGTAAACCGGTGGTGGGAATAGAGAAAGAGACATTGGAGTGCAGTTTGACTTGAAATGGTCCTCTCTACGTACAGAAATTGGGCATTGGCAGCCTTGACATTCTCGGATCATTGTTGTGTGTAAATTAGTGGATTTGTTTGTCCTCGTGTTGAAACATATATCTGATGTGTTGGTTTTCCGAATAAACAATCCCACCACAATCCAATTTCTTGGCTCACAGCGCTGCATACCACACCACATGAATATTGTGCTCTCGTTTCATGTCCTTTTATTTGAACTGTCTCATAATCTGGTTGTCGCTTGCTTTTTACTGGTTTAGTTTGCCAGTAATACCTTGATACCAAGTCTTATATTTTGCTTTCCTATCTGGATGTGAGCGGACGCTCTCGTGACACAACCACTGTGTTCAAATGCAGTGTTACCGATGACACGTGAAAACTACTGACAATCGGAATATGCATGCTTCCCGAGTGCTTCGAAAGTAGTAGTCTTGCACACCACAAGGCAGATTGCGACTGAAAATAATAAAGACTGTATGGTCTAATTGATTTCCGGAATGTTGTTCAGAGGATTAAGTGTTCAGAGAATGTTGTGTAAACAGGAGATCCTGCTGTTCTCGGGTATTTCTACAGCCACCCGATTTAACCAGCATAAAACTGTTGCCCCTACTTCCAAGCATACCATCATAGCCACAACCAAAATACGATTGAGAGACACGCTCCTAATGTGGATTCCAGAGAAACTCCTACTGAATGTGTCAACTCTTGTGGATTATTACAACGACAACCCCCAGATTTTCTGTCCAGTAAGTGGTAATAAGATGTTAGTGTTTTTTTTGTTTCACTTTAAGTACAACCGCCAGGTATTTTATTGTGGGTCAACCGAGCTTGGACAGCGTTATTCAGGGTCAGTAATTGCTTCTGAATGAGTAGGATGAACATACAAGAAACGGCAGACAATTCTGTTCTGAAAGACTGCAGCTGTCAGTGCTGGACTGTCCCCTATTCCATGATTATGTAGTAGCAGGAAGATTAATATAACTGTCTCCACCTGTTTAGAGAGAAGAGAATAAGTAATGATGACACCGAGGATAAGACTGATTATTAGCAACTTTACTTACTTTTCGATCGGTATAATTCGTAAGTTTTCGAAAGGATTTAGATCAAAGCCACAGCTTAGAAATAGTCATTCGTATGACATGAAACTCATGTATTGGGGCATTGTTTTACAACACTGTTGTATCCCATGTGCATGTGCTGGGAGAACTGGCAATAAAAACATATCAGACGTTTTCATCTCAGTCTTGACAACTTACTGACCTTGAAGAATGGTCAATTTACCCACGCTTTTCATCGAAAACGCGTCCAAAACTCTCCATGATCACCTGTCACTAGTCAAATTATCGGAGCACTCTCCGTCCCTTTGGAAGTCATGCTACTTGAAGCAACTGTATCCTTGTGTGAATTGGAACAAAGCCCAACTTGCCATTTAAAGTAGTATATGCTGAAGAAACATTTCGTCCTCATCGGTTGCACACACGAATTGATAATCAGATGGGTCGCTGATAGGGGTAACTCGATTCGATTTTCTCCCCGTCATGGTTGTGAAGTCCACGAGATGAGAATCTGCACTTCGTCCAAACGATAGTGACTGTGTTAACAACTAATGAAATATAACCTTAACCTTCTTTAGTGAGGAAATTCAGGTCTCGTCTTTTGTGTGCTCAATTTCGAAGCTTCCCGCTCAGACGTTCAGTTTAACTTTGAAGACCCCCTCCTCTCATTGAATGCTCTGTCGTTTAGATTGTACCGAAGATCGCTCTCCTCTCTTTTTGTTCATTTATCCAAATGAATCTCCAAGGAAACAATTACCATCATACCTTCACCTCAGAAATTATTTGACGAGCTCCCATTTGTTCAGGCACGTTTGTTTGAAAGCTAAAGACTGTTCTGTCGAGCTTATACACTAGTGTACAGACTTACAAATGACCTGTTTTCATTGACACTTAAATGACTTCATTCGCCCAGTGTTTGCGTTTCAGTATTTACAAACACCTTGACCGATATGTGCTCATGTTAGGGTACCAACCCTTAAAATGTGCTTTTGGCCCACGTGTCATGCACCTATTTGTTCGGAGGACAAAACTCATGCGTATTCATGGTGCGTCTTTATGGTCTGTTCCTCTGCCATTTTTGCGACTACTTTCTTTAACCCGAAAAGAATAAGCTGGTGTCAAATTACTACTAACTGGTATGAAGTTTCATATAAATTGAACATCACCCATAATTGATCACAGCTGTTGCATTCCTATAGACTTTCCAGTCAGCCTCTGTCTAAAAGAACCAATAGACTCGAGCTTCGCTCTTGTTAGAGCTCGTCAGTAGTGCATATCCTTGCCATGGCTGAGGTTAGAACTTCGGCCACGCTTTCATGAGGCAACCGTGTTGACCACTGCGCCATTGATCTCACATTAGGCATGACCGAATTATCACACGTGGATGCTCAACCACTTTCGCTTGTGAGTAATGATCACGTTGCCCGATCGTCTCGATAGGAGACACGGTTACAGTCCGTTAACTTCAATCGATGATTCCCTGACTAGGACTTCCCTCCATGTTGAAATCATAAAATTCATTAACTTGTAGAGTTGTATTTTGTTTACTGATGTATAGTATTATGGTGGATGGTTAGTACGAGGCTTAATGATTTCGGTTAATTGCCTGTGAAAAAGAGGCACTCTGTGGTTTATTTTGTCTACACAATCCGTAAAATGTTGCGTAGTTTACTTCTCTTAACTGTTTCATCTTCGTTTTCCTATGAGTTGAAATCAATCGACCAATTGTGGTTGACCTTTAAACGATCAGTTATCTGTCTCAGCCCCATATGAGGGTTATGAGATGGGTTTGCGATCCCCTGTCTTAGTGGCGGCTAACGAAGGAGTGGGCAACTGTTTCATTCTATCTGCTTCTGTTCAGCACCACACCTGTCGAGCACTCGACACCACGATATATGAACAGGTATCAGAAAGGTAATTTACATGCGCACCTACTGAACTGGGACGTCGCGATCAAAAAGAATTAACGTTCATGATGCTAGTGATCTTGAACACGGTCGACGTAGGTGTCCACCACGTCGTTAACGTTTGCCCGATCTAATTGATTGCTACACTAAATGGTGTTACGGTTCCGTGGCTGTGTACATCTTAAGAGTTTGAGCAGAATAATTATACTTCTGCTTCATTTCATCAAAAATTTATTTCCCGCTCAGTTTAATATTAAATGCCACCATCAACAGTTATAAACTGAACACCACTCTTGTTTGATTGCATTTTTGGCATCCATATGTGTATACTTCTCAGCCAGTCCATTTGCAAATGAAGCTCTGAGCTCGACTTCCTTACTAGAGCTAACATGTATGTCATTGGCAGACACTGAGCTCGATGCAGTTATCACATCCGACCTTCCAGCTCCAGTCGCTGGTGTGTACTGATCAGGCAGGCTCGATCGTCACGAGGAAATACGCGGCAGCTATCCAACTAAAGTCAATCGATGAGCTGATGGCCACAATTTCTCAACAATATCGAAATCGGAGACTTCATTCAACCTACTGTATAGTACTTCCAATCGCTGGTGAATTGCTTTTATTGTGACAAACTGCTCACTATTAGCATCCGGTAGCAACTTTCCCATTTAAACTAAAGCTAGCAGTACAGTCACTGATTCTTTCCTTGGTTTGCTCGGGCAACAGGAACGGTACTCAAGTGAATATGGCCGAACTTTATGTGCGACAGTTCAGTCATGCTTATTGTGAACTCAGTTAAGCACCCGACGCCCAGCACACACCTAACAAACACGGGAACTAGTCTGGGTAATTATGAACACAATAGATTGGCTCCAACAAGAGCAAAGCTCGAATGTTTCTATAAGAAAGAAGCCGACCGTAAAACTTTGCCTGAATACGAAAGTTGCAGCCAACTGATAGTGATGTTCCCCGATTACGCAGCTTATCAGTTGTTAGCAGTGAGTGTTTAGTCGGAATCCTTAGTTAACAGAGATTCAGTTGTGTAGACTTAGTGCCTTGCCCGGATTCGGACCAGCGACACAGATAGCACGTTCAGAGATGACAATCGTTCTACCAGCTGGGCTACGGAAGCACTTCATGAGCTCCGAACTTTCAAATTTTGACTGTCACCCATTCGACTTACTGTCTGATAGAATTCATCAAAAAATCCAAGGGATTGACTGATCCGACAGGATTTCCCATCCAGTTCACGCTGACACCCATTAATGTCACTGGTGTGCACTGAACTGTGACAACAAAACTTGAAGTTTGTGTTGATGACTAGCTTTTTTTGTCGTGACATCACTTCGGTTGTTGTCTCCCTTTTATATGGCAACGCTGTGTAAGCATTTTTCTAATCAGCATTGTCTACCAAGGCTTGCTGTTGTCTTTCTTGCATGCTGTTGTTAATGAGCTCTTCATAGTGAGCGTTTGTACCAAGACTTTTCCGTAAATTCTGTAAGTCAACTTTTA
>JTDE01001560.1:93661-104291 GCA_014338405.1 Paragonimus skrjabini miyazakii | reverse complement strand
GCGAATGACAATGATGGATGTGAATGCATAACTAACTTGCAAATGAGTATACGCGTTTGAGGTTTGATTTTCGACATGACCTATATGGGCGTTTGTGCAATAAACGAATTCCCAGGCCAAGCGTCTTTTGCGGTCACAACACTATAACTTCCGCGAACCGCAGAAGCCTCTGAATTTTTGTTGCATAACTTATCCAAAAGATTTTCCTCAAGTTCAGTTGAGGTCGACATGTCAAAAAGCTTCCAGTGATCGATGACTTCGGTTATTTATTAGTTAGTAGTGGAAGTTCGGGGATTTAGGTTATTTCAAATTGAATACCATCCACACTTGATCGCAGCTTTATTTGTAAGTTGTGAACTTTCGACTAGATGGTGATATCGTAGTATCCGTGATAGATTTTGAAATGTATTCATTGACAAGATGGTTCAATTGCCGCCCCGTCCTGCCTTTGTAAGTGGTTCAGCTGTCGCACGAAGCGGTAGTAATTGGCAAGGGTAAGCCACTCACAGTTCATCAATATCAGATTGACTTCATAACTAATGTTCATTGTAGATTAGACCCATCTGTGAACAGTCAGGGCTTCGGTTGAATTCGAACCAACGACAGAAACAGCATGCCTCAACGCGGCAAGCGCTCTACCGGCTGAACTACGAAGCCACACCGGGAGCTCGGAAATTTCACATTTGTACTCTGCCAAACTACTTATCAGTAATACAGTTCCTATGCTCAGCAGTGGCGTTGGTAGGTTTCAGCGTGAACTGGTTGAGAAATCTGTGGTGAAAATCTATTCGATTCGGCGTTTATCCAGGCCCCGACACAATAGGAGTTACAAGAAAGGACCATTCCAAACGTCGCGTTGAAGATACATCAGCAAGTTTGGACGAACAGTCTCAATGTTACGTCTTCTGTTATTCGTTTAGTTCTTTGTTCTGTATTGCAACAGTTAACGTTCAGTTTGTGATTTTGTATGTGTCAATATGATCAGCCAATGAGTGACTATGATTTCTTTAATACTGTTGCACGTTCATAAATTTGGCTTCTTGTCTCACGAATATGAACTGTTTACAGCAACTAGTACGAGATCTTCTCTTCATTACTTGCGTGGGAGATTTCAATCCGAGTACGACTTCTAGGGTTAGTCGAAGTCCCTAATTTCGAGTATTACAATACGTCACTGTAGTGCCAGCTAGTCTTTCAACCATAAACTACTATTCATATATATAAATATAAATTCACAACGCAATCGGACAGGACGGTACACGTGTGTTTGGCCCTTTTATTTGGTACAAATGATGTCATCACAGCGGATACATTTAATTCGATCCACGGACCCCCGCACTACTCACAAGTGAGGAGCGTCATAAACACATCATTACACTACTATTCAACTTCGAGCCCCCATGTTCATGTATAAATCAACTCAATGTAAGCTGCCGTTAGTTAGCTGGTTTATTTGAACCGATCAGAAAACAACAAGTGAAGTCCAGTCTGTGGAACAGTTTGAACTCGTTAACCCTCCACAACATTTAGATGTTCAAGAAAAATTGATGAATTCCTTTGAACTAGCGAGCATTTCACCTCAAGAACCAGGTGACTGTGTTTACCAACTTTACCCGAAACCTACTGCTTCGTCTTACTATCTAAGTACTAGATTGTGCTATTCGTTATGGCTGTGTGCAACTGCTGTGAGGTTCCGTGGACAAGCACGTTTTTCGGTCAGTGAACGGAGTATCAGTGAGTAGTCGAATTGATCCGCTTCTAAAGAACTTCCTCACCACCAAAGTAGGAGCCGAGTTCCGTGGTAGTACTTCACGATCAGTGTTGTACAGACGGTGTAGTGATGATCCATTGTTCATTTCAATTACTCGGATTATGCTCATAGTCTAGTTTTAAACGGATATCATGCTTATTCGAAAGTGGACTGAACACTGAGGACAGAGTCGGATAACTCAACCGCGTTTCATGATGTCGTAATAGTTGGAATACCAGCTGGCACTACAGTGACATATATATACATATATGAAGCGATATGAGATATTACAAGAGGCCAATGCAAACGTCGCGTTGAAAATACTACATCAGGATTAGACAAACAGTCTCAATGTTGCGTCTTCTACTATTTGATAATTTCTTTGTTCTGTATCGCACAAAGTAATGTACGGTTCGCTACTTTGTATGTGTCCATATGATCAGCCAATGGATTGCTATGATTTCTTTTGTACTGTTGTACATCCATAAATTCGGCTTTTTGTGTCAGGAATATGAACTGCTTACTGCAACTAGTACGAGGCCTTCTCTTTATTAATTGCGTGGGAGGTTTCAATCCGAGTACGACTTCTAAGGCTATTCGATGTCCCTAATTCCGGGTATTACAAAATCCAGCCGGGGCAGTCGATCCTCTGGATCATTTGATTTTGCTATCTAAATCTTCAGACTGCACATGAGATGAAAAGAAAGTTGGTCAAGACGTGCATTGTGCAAAAACTTCTCTTCACTATTTGTTTAAACTTGTTATAAGAAAATTTGTTTTTCGTTTCTTCCGAGATGCTGACCTCATTTGAATTTATCATTTGTTTTATATAAGCGTTGTGTATTCGGCTTGATGACGAATACGTGAAAACGAGCTTGCACTTTGTGCCGTTTTTGATAACAGTTTCTAACCTATCCTAGTTGAAGTACTCATGTGCATAACTCAGCAATCTTCCGTGATGTTCCATCTACAAGCCGATCAACCATATTGTTCAATAGTTTTATCCATCAGGTTTGATTTTGCTTTTAAAACACAGTTACCGTTCATTTTAACTGTAATTCTATTATAAGCTACCCGGGTGACCAATGGAATAGCATTTTACTACGTAGGATGTGTACCACCAACGAGATTAACAAGCACATTGATAGCTCAGAAATTTCCACCGAAGAAACAACAAGATTAATTTGTGTTCTGTTTTCCGGGTCAGCGGTTGGTGGAATCGGAAAAATTTATAGTCGATATGTGCTTACTAGTGATAGTCCACAAAGCGAACACCAACAACGCATCCACCGAACAGCATCGCACCACAAAAGGACTCATCCAGAAATTTACTGATGTTATCAATCAAACACGTCAATTCGTCTTTGCATGTTCATAAACGTTTTCTTTTACCAGTAACTTAATCAATATGTGTTTATTGACTACAATTTCCCGAACGAAAATTGATTGACAGTCGCGTTGATCAGCATATATCACTGACTGTGAGATACACGGAAAAAGTAATTTATGAATGATTCTTTACTTTCTCAGTTCACGCTGACGCTCCAACAACCCTAGTAGTTTAAAATGATGATTTTTCAGGACGTTATGTGTCGTTCAATGTCGTTCAGTACATGGCTAATCGGGAAGGGGATCTGCTGGTAAGCTCGTACGAAGTGTTACATGTGCCGACGACGAGTGCAATGAGTACACAAGATTAACTGGATTGTCTCCAGCTGTCAAGCCGGTCGGGGCACACTAACACCATCCCGGCCGTGCGTGTGATACTTCGACAGTGTCTGGTGATCGCTGAACGCGCATGCGAGCCTGTACAACGTACACAACACAGGCACACTTCTAACTCAAGCCCCAACGTGGTTGGCAAACAAATCACCCGTCTTTCGACATCTCAATTGTTTATTTAGGTGAACGTGCTGTTTTATCGTTGTAGTCGTCCTCCGAACTGTTAGATAAGTCAAGAAAGCTGTTTTACGGCAGGTTTTGGAAAAACTGTATGATAGTCACTATGGTAGCTGAGGACAGGTTTGAAATTCCCTGATTAATCGGTCAATCGTAACTTTCAAGCGTTGTCAAAGAGTGTCCGAGCCAGTGCACGTCTTTGGCGTGAATGAATTGTACGAGGCTGACCACTACATGTTGGTGTAGTAACGATCTTTTGACAAAACAGTGAGGTTGACTGAAGATAAGTGGAAGTCAACCGCCTTTGTGCAAAGACAGTTGCACAAAGTATCGAACTGTCAGTATTATGATGGAGTGAAAGGTTTGTGGTTTGTTATCAGCATCGCCACCAGAGTATCCACATAAGAAACAAATTCGTCCTAAATGTTCATGATTAGGACTGTGTTCTAAGCTGATTTTTGTGAAACAATGCGATTCCATCAAGCTTACAGCTCCTCATTATATCAACTTAATTCCATAACCCCTTAAACTGAACTAGTTACATATTCCTCATCGCTAGAAAATGCAAAACAAAAGACTACATGGTTATCAAACCTCATCACTACTCAGCACATTCAAATAGAGTAACCACACATGTACAATCGTGTCCTAGTGACGAAATGCTGTTACCTCAATTTTAGCCTCTTGGGTTGAATATTCTAAACAACTCAACCACGAGTCACATTTGGTAAGCACATCCAAACGAGTATCCACAATTATGAGGTTATATCTGTGTAGTGTCAGCTAGTTACCTATTCACATTGTTCACTCAGCCTCAATTCTAAATCGCGGGTTATGGGTTACCATGTGTCCGGCAAAACTTGCTTCTACTAGGTCGTATCTTTTTGAAGATAAACAATCGCTGAATCGAACAGAAAAATGTCTTTGGAAAAGATGATGACCCAAGTCTCCAGGAGACAAACTAAAATCCTCAAGTAACTCCTCAGCCGTGAACCAGAGACTAGAGCTATAATTCCAATGAACACAACACCATCATCTTAAAAAATTTTCCATCTGAATTCTGGTGCTAACTACTAGTGAAAACCTACATGTTGCCTTTTATCAGGGTCAGGAGTGAAGTAGTATCACAAGTGATCACCATACATTTTGGGTCTAATTACAACGGTTGTCGATTTCAGACATACGAATCCAGTTGTCTTGAGGACCACCTGCATTGATGACCAACTCAGAAAATTAAGAATTATCATAATTTGTTTAAACCTTACGGACGGGTACACAATAATCAAAGTGACCGCCAGTTATAGTTAGATTTACGCCTCTATACACTGTTCTCCATATTGACATTTTCAGTAATGGCTTTTCGTGAGCCACGCTATCCACTCCCTACTTGTAACGACTGTCATTAATCCTACCAATTCTAAGTCATCGATTAAATTAGACGTGTTACGTAAAAACGTATTGGACTGAACAAATTTTTTGATGTAGCTTGTTGGTGGGCACATATTAGAGTATTCTCGTTTTTGTGCATTTTTCAATTAAAGATATCTTCATATCACTTTCGTGTATCCCGGTATCAAACTAAGATGTCCCAAGGAGGTTCTCTGAGTTTCAACAGCGAAAAGATTGCACCGCTATTATGCGTATAGGTAAGTTGACAGACAGGGATTGGTTGGCTCTTACGGAATGCAAGGACAATCCGTCAAAAGCATGTAGTACACTAGACTAACGTTCCTGGACCCGGTTATCAAGCCTATGGGGGTGCAGGCTAACAGGCGCGCGGTGACCACTGAGAGCGAGAGTGTGCGTGTAGGACATCGAACGCACTTGGACAACAGAGCTGACAGCCCGGTTTTCTATCAATGGGCGCATGAGTGACCCACTCAGATTGACACAAGCTTCAGCCTTCGTCGTTGTCCGAACAGCCGAATAGATCAGGCATGGCTTTTCTCAAGTGTTAGAGTGATTGCCACTCGAGCAGAAGTTTGACTTATGCCTTGACAACGGAAGGCAGGCTTGAAACACTAAGTCTAGTGCCGATCGTACACGAACTGTGGACCCGTTTGCGAAATCCGGAGCCAAGACAAAAGGGCTTGTCCCATGACAGGCCTCCAATTTTGCTGCTTTGGCCCGGTGTCCTGTGTTGAGCCGGGGCAATATGCTGGCTAAGACTTCGATCCTTCCAGGTCCAACCCTGTCAGACAGACTAAATGGAAGCAGCCAGACAAGAAACAGGTACGTTCATTGGGGTGCCGGCTACGCTACCGCCTGCACGAGAGTGCCTGGACAGTGTGGCACAACGCGGAGTACACAACTGAGTTGTAGTTACGGTTACAGCACTGCTGTCTTCCACATGAGGAAGCAACGGACCACAAAAGGCATTCTCAGCGTAAGAGTCCTCCGATCGCTCAGACGTGAAAGTCGGCGTATTATCCTGTACGGTCGGAAAACTCACACTAACCCTCATAAACGTGATTTAATGTGCAACATATTCGCTGTGCTCAACAACAATCAGAATGAGACGTCAATGTCTTGTTCACTACACCCCCGAACTAGGTTAAACCTAGAGTAAAAACTCAGACTTTTGAGTGCTTGAGGTGTGGTCCTTTACATAAATCCTACAGCCTGCTGCACTGCAGGTCGAGCCTCTAAGTCAGGATATCCTGAGGGCTGAATGTAGAATTGTTCTCATATTGGTTGGAACCAGGTTGACTGGTCACGGTTGCAAACCTGGTAATTCTAAATTATACGGTTTTCTGTAGGCAGCTGTTATGTGTCCACTACCTTTGACAACATAAAGTGACATCTCGAGCAGCATACGGCGGCTGTAGCAATCAGTACGACTAATTATCTATGTTAGAAAAGTCCGCCGTCAACTCACTGAAAACCTTTACTTTAGGTGACTATCGGTCGGCTCAGCCCTTCGGCCAAAACATTAGTGGACGGCATCTCTGGCGTTTAGTTTACACAAATAGAAGGAATCACAAGGATATGGCACGAACGTTGTATCAACCTACTCAATCGGCCTATTACCACTTATTTCATGACAGTGAATAACCTAACCCAGCAGGTCAGCAAATATACACAGTGGTGCTTACGGACCAGGTCGGGGTCCAGACAGCCAGCGAACAACTGCAAAAAAAACCGCCGACATGGATGGGTTGACAGATAAGTATCAAGGAATTATTGGGAATAATTCCTGTACAATCGTCTTACTGTGGAAGTGTTACAGACGTATGTCCCTGAGAAGCAGTGCGGATTCAGAACGAGCAGCAGTGCGGGTGACGTGATGTCTGCCCTTTGCCAGCTCTAGGAAAACTGCCGTCAATACAAGTAACCATTGTGTTCTGTAAGTGAAGGTAACTAGGACGTTCCATTCCATGAACCGCGGAACATCATGGTAGGTGCTTTGTAAGATTCGTTGTCCAGTTCACCAGTTCAACCAAACAACTACATGTGAACGCGAAGACAAAGTGGTCTTGTGGGTCAACATCCGATGACTTCAAAGTTCAAAAAACTTATTTCTCTCATATTGGACTGAGGAATTAACAATCACCCTCGGGAAAATCGAGAACGTTGCTCAAGATAAAAACCTCGCGGATTGTCACCTGCGGACTATTCGGTGTTTCGATGCTCCATGCTGACTACGTGGCTCAGTTGTCCAGAGACTATTGCTCGCAGATGATAGTGCGTACAGTAAATTGATGTAGTAAAGAATGGTCACAGAATTCGCAGCCGTAGCATCAAAATTCGGTTTGATAATCAACACGGAAAAGACATTTTCTTTCTTTCTGACTTCTTAGGACAGTGACGATCTGCCCACATCTGGAATATGCATCACTGAAGATAGTACTGTAGCAAAGATGAACGATCACACTATACTACTCCTCAATAGTCAGTCGGAGGCACGTGTTTAGGTAATAAAGTAACCGAAGAAAGATACAATGAGGAGCACTGGAGTGCCCTCTTACAAGAAATGATATTTTCTATACGTAAACTTGATACTGATGACCGTGGCGTCCCGGGATTAGTATTATTCACAAATGAGCGTCATATGTGATGGTATTGAAACATGTACCTCTTGGGTTAATTTTCCGAATAAACAATCCTTCTGTCATCCGAATTATTGGCTCACAACATTATAATAGCCACGCAGAGCCACAACACGTAGAGAAATTTTTCCGTGGGCCGCGAGTTTCGAGCCTATGCGGCAAATGTTTGTGAAAGACGTGTCTGAAAGAGTCAAAGGCTGAAGACGAACGACATGCTGCTTGTCTACTGCTTAGTCGTGTTGTTTATGCTGCTGCACGGCAATAAAAAATGTGCATTGTTTCAACGGAATGTGCAGTATCTAGTCCGCTTCACCTATAATGTTCAAGATGAATTTTGGGTATTGGGTGGTCGGACATGGTCTCGAACGCTGAGGTACTTCGGTGAGATTGAGGCCATCATAATGTTTAATCACCTATGTGTAGGTAACGACCGAATTCCGGAGCAGCTGCTGTACGGGCAGGTGACAGCAGATTAACGGAATCCTGCAGGTTAAAAACGGTGATACCAAGATGTTATTCAGTCAATCCTTTCACAATGTAATGTCGATTTTAGATCTTTCTTGAATTAAGCCTTAAACTGAGCCGTCTCCTGGAATGTGATCCGAACGGGTCTCCATCGTTTAATCAGCAACAATTGCGGGGCCGTGAACTAAAGCGCATGGTATGCTAAGGAACCACAAGTATCGTGAATTATGGTGGCATAAATCATCGTAGTGCGATGAATGTGGCGCCGAATGTGCTGGCGGTGTCGGATGGTTGAGTTTTCAACATTTTCATAGTAAACTGTCAACGAGGACACGAGAGGTATACTGGTCCAAATTAAATTATGCCAATGTACCTAGGTATTCAGAAAAAGTCAAATTTACAGATAAATGTTTTCGGTAATTCCGGGTAACTGCCTGACGAAAATGACCGCAAACAACCGTCTGAAACCTCGACTTTTCATCAAGTGGGTTACGTAGTTTCTATTTATTTTTCGTTCGTATCACTCAGCGATCACTGTCGTTTATTAACTCACTAGCTTTCCTTTTCAGAACCCTGGGTCATGGTAACCCTTTACCCATTCGTTTTTTTAACACTTTTCAATGTATTGTATGATGAATATCTTGCTCGTTTCTGGATGCAGCTGTGAATGTCTTTCTTCTTCCCCTATCTAGACTATTATATTATGCACTCATATAGTGAATCATATCTCATTATATTCTCAATACTTTTTTCACAGGTTTACACGTTACTACTGGAGGCTCCCTAAATTTTATTTGAGAGTAAAGAGTTTCACTTTCGTGCTAGGTCACCAACAGGCTAACCAGCTTTGGCTAGCTGGATGACAAAGGCGGCACTCACACACCTGCTGGTTTTCTTCCTTCGGGTTCACACCAGATACGTGATTTGTGCGCGAAGCCACCACTTGTTGGAAGCGGTACGCGCTTCAATTATTGCATTGAGCTAATCTGGGAAAAGATGCCTTCAACCCTGAACAGTACTAAAGACATTGTATCAGAAATAGTTTAGTTGTTTTTAACGTTTTTTGTGTCCACAAGTTGTACCAGTTCCACTTGAGTTGTAAAAACAGTGTGTATGTGCGTGATATTCGTGACTAACAGTACCACAAGTCATAAGTCAACTATTAACTGAATAAGTTACGGTTACGTATGGTATACTGTGTGAGAATAGGATGGTACAGTTTCTATGGTACTGTGGTCTACAATATACATGCCTGTGCTATCAGAAGTTAACTCAGTGAATTGTAGAATACACGTGCGCATAAAATGAAACGAGTATTGTATGTTGAAGCAACGTGTGTGTTGATTGCAGCCAGTGTAACGCATTATACTAAATACGACAGATTTTATGTGGAAAAATAAGCTAACACTGTTTACTGTACTATTAAGTAATGCCGAAATGTTTGCCTGCAGCTTAGCAAACAATGTAATGAAACGTGCTTGTCTATAAACACATTCCTGTCGGAAGTTGGAATTTAATACGACAAAATGTATATGAAAAAGAAATGAGATGATAAGGTAGTCGTATGAATTACGGTGTATGAAGTACCGAGTCGTGCTGTCTTGGTATACAAGGTTGGTGGCATCTAAAACGGATTAGCTTATCACAGTGGCCGAAGCAAAAGTACGCCTACACTTCAAACTATCACTCCAAAGTGGCTCGCGCTGCACCACTTTCTGTTCCACTCACACGCCACGAATCCGATGTAAACCCGAAGAATTAAGACCAGTAGGTGTGTGAGTGAGGCCTTTGTGTCCAGTCGGCCAATGCTGGGTAGCCAATTGAGTGGCTAGCAGGAAAAGGAAACCCTTATCTCTCGGAAAATAAACACAGATAAAGGCTATGATGACAAGATCTAAACTGACAAGAAAGATGTGTAAAATATAATACAAGAAGCATTGCAGCATACGAGTGTATGTTACTGCATTTCTGACAGGATAAGAGTGAAGAAAAAAATTCAGATTGGACTATGAAAATAACAGGCAAACCATTCATCACACAATACACCAACAAAACTGAAGAGAATAATGGGTAGAAGACCGTAGATATCCAAGTTTCTGAAAAGAAGAGAGAATTTGTTGCCAACCAAACATAGTCTTGATCGATGCAATCATTAACAAGAACAGAATGTATATGTTGATATGACCTACCTGAACCTAACATATTCCACATCTCTTCGCCGACGATGCACAATGAGTATGCTGGTGACCTACTAATTCCAAACGGCCAGCGTGTTTGCGGCCGCACATATCGCAACGCCATATAGTCGTGTCACCACGACCTATGGCACCGATGGTTCCCCTGCGTACCGCGCGACTTCGTACTCGGCCGCGCAATAACTGCTCGTTGAACTCGCGGACACCCGTCCGAATTGTATTCCTCCAAACAGTCCGGTTCAAGGCCAAGTGTTCCCAACATCTAAAATCAA
>JTDE01001560.1:68580-87472 GCA_014338405.1 Paragonimus skrjabini miyazakii | reverse complement strand
CGCGGCGTTGAGGCATTTCGCTGAGTGTTTGAATACTCGCCCCTTCGGCCTGACAATCCACCACAATACGAGCATACAGGAAACGGTGAATGAGTATATTAGTACGAGCTAATAAAGTCAAATAAGCCCGTTTTATTTGGAATTATTTTAAAAGATCTCTATGATTTCGTTACGCAAACGTTGATGGATAACGATGATTCATAGTAAAGGAGAGTTTGAACCGGAAATTGAAGCATACGGATGGTGGTTGGCAAAGGCATGATTAACGCATTCAAAATTTGAATACCTTATCGTGTGACCAAATTCAAACTGTCTTTGTCATATGTAACTGGGTTGTCCCTGAGCTTAAAAGGTCGTTAACCACGGGGCTGGATCGTAACGATTGTTCTATCCAATCATGGGATTTAAGAGTTGCGGAGTGCGCAGTAATCACTGTACTCACAGAAGGAGGCTGCTGCATCTAGTTAAATGAAAGGGCTGTCAAACAGACCAACAAACACAAAATTAATCACTGAATGTCGAAGTTACAACGAATATGAACCCCTTATCGTAACTGACTCTGTGAAGTACATGCGATTAGCTGAATGCATAGTCCCGTTAACTGGACTTCATGCGTGAACAAGACCGACGTTATTTATTGTCTAAACCAAACATTTAGTCACATGAATAAAGTATTGCGGGGGATGCAGTTTGCATTTGTGGATAGGTTGTTTCATTCAATCAATACATTTTTACATCAGATCGTCAAAAAGTATCCTGTCACTCTGCCAGTCCGGCCTCATGAAACCCTTGAAATTCGGTGAATTCAGGTTGATCGTGTAACAAGCACAGATGAATACGAGTGATTGTTGGATCAATATTCAAACCACCTTGCCTTCAAACTTCAAACACATAACAACAACAATGGTAAAACTCATTAATGAGATGGATGTGTTCCATGCTTGTTTTCAAATATTCATCGTATTCACACTTTTGAAGTTCACAAGAAATATGCATCCGAAATTGACAACTCTAAATCGTTTATGCCAACTCACGCTAACTGCAATTTCCTACATATGCACGCTTGTGTAGGTAACGATTAGCAGCTGAACGTCAAAACGCCCTTAGAGTACTGTACGATCAAACGGGGGAAGAGAAATTCTAAACAGAAACACTAACCAGAACAAAGTTTTGGTGTTTCGTATTTCCTCACGTGCGTTTCAGACACACCAGAGACGATCGTCTACAAACACTTTCGCAGGCAAACAGTAATCCAGACTGACACGCTGTTATCTATAAATAGATAGAACTAGACTAACCCGGAAAATGTCACTGTTAAACTGCAATGAGCATCACTATTCAAGGTAGTGTACATCCGATTTCTTATTTGTTACCTGATTATGCAATCCGTTTGCTGCCACTGACTAGTAACTACACAATAATCAGCGTTTGCGAGGGCAGGCCAACACAAATTGAATGCTACTCACATCTGATCACGGCCTTCGCATTCAATTAATCATTTCGAAAGAGGAAATCCTGATCACAAGCTTGCCGATCAGAGGGAATAAAGCGATTCCATTATTCTCCTTTCAAAATCATCGGATAAGCTGAACGTTGTGCACAAGAGGCTGTGGTTCCGCGATTGAATAGGATTTGTTGTCTCACAAGCACCGTGGCAGGACTGCATCCTCGATTTCGGAAGGGGACAAGCAATACTTATGCACTCTAGTAAGAGTGGAACTCGAGTCTAGTGCTTCTTTTCGGAATAGGTTAGCCCAAAATGCCTATTTGAATGTACAGTCTGCAAGCAGGTGTGAATACTGTTTAATTTGTAAAATTATGTACGTAACAGTACGCTCAGGGTAGAGGTGTGACACTGAACATAAAAGTGTCAACATTACAGCATACATAACCTGGTTTACATTACCGGATTGAAGGTTTCTACACAGATTTCGATAATTTGTTTCACTACTGCAATGAGGAGGGGCGATCGTGCTACACTACTTACGCCACTGCTATTCAGTAGTGGGACCAGAGCACACATTTTAACAGTGAAGTAGCCGCAGGAAAAATACAAGAAGAAACATCGGAGTGCATCATCGTATGAAATGGTTATTGGCACGTAAGGGAACAAAAAGGAACTGAATATTGACGTCTGTGGCTACCGTGACCGTCTGAGCCCAGTACCGTATGCAGATGAGTGTTTTTGTTTGTTGGCTTCTTGAAACATAATCGACCTATTGCTTTCCTGAATAAATAACCCTTGTGCCGTCCGCAACCTTGGTGCACAACACTACGTGCGAGGTGAGAAACCAAAAACCGATAAACGTTCAATGGATTTGCTTGAGCAAATGCTGTGTGTTACATTTGAAATGCGCAAACATTAATAGGCTAACTGAAGTTGCCAGATAGAAGTATTACATCGTCAAAACATGAAAGTATCCAAAATGACACTGCCAGATCAAAAACAGCCGGTATAACAAAGTCGTATGATGCGGCTGAGAATAGTTGAAGTTTTCTTCAATGTTGTTTTGCAAGGACATGATGATTTTGCCGTTCGATCAACCACAAGCATTCGTGTGAGTATTAGGTCACTATATACACCCAGAGAAAAAAATCAGAGATCTATTTAAGTCATACTCGGATTAATAAATTTTGACATGCTCTAGTGAACTGTTTAAAGACAAGGGGCAGCACTCACGTTTTCTTGACGTAAACATGTGACGATTCAAAAAAGACAAACACCAGTTTGGTGATCGGTTTATTATGTTCATGTTATCCGCTGAGATTGATGAGTACATCAAGCATTTTTCCACTCACAAATATGAAAAAGTTACCCCTTGTTAGTTGTATTGTTTGTTTGTTGTTATTTGGAGAATCTGTCACAGTATGAACAGATCCGCTTTATTTTGAAAGCATTAGTTGATAATGCTCTTCAGTATTCAGTTTTCGAAACTTCGCAAGGAAGTCCAAGGTTAACTGAAGTTATGATGGAAGAAGGTAACCTACTTTTGAATTACACGTGAGCACTGTATTCGTGCGTTCTAGTAGTTGAGACTTATGGATGCGGTACACGTTGGCTAGTAGATTTGGGTCGTAAACATTGCGGTTTTCATTCAGCTTATTCCGCCTATCCAGTAGTCACTGTTTGAGTATCTCACCTAACATCCTTGTAACAAGAGTATTCAACATATCATATTTCGGCGATTAGAAAACAGTTCCAATAATGACAGCTTCCTAGGACAGCCGGGTTTACACCTAATATTCTGTGCCGGGACCTATTTAAATTCCATCAGTATTCCTCTGGGGAACAGTTACTGTTTGTCGACTAAATGTGACTAGCAGCTGTTTTCATTTAGGATTCGATTTGTTCCATGTTAACACACTAGTGAATCATTGTTGTTGGTCACCTAAACGTGTATGCCAATCTTCTTTATGTTCACTTAATTGTAGTTCATGACTTGGTCATGACTTTGGTCATGACTTTCATCGCCAGCAACAAATAAGGCAAGTCTATGATCTGTTTGAGAGTGTGGAGAGGTCACTGTGACCCTCACCAAATCCGCCAGACTCGTTGGAAGATTGTGCGATTAATGTTCCTTTTGTTTTTTTGGTCCAAACCTAAATTTTTGCTTCATTTTCTTTACCCATTTTAGTGTACAATAATATATACTGTAACAATGAACCACTTCTTGCCTGATACTTTCAATAGTTTTCTTCTCACTTCAGATCTTGCTACTGGAGTCTCTCTCTCCTAATTCCCCGAGAGTTATGGGTTTCATTTTCGTACTAGCCTACCAAATGGCTATCCAGCATTGGCCGGCTGGACAAAAAGGCCTCACTCACAAGTCGTTTTATATTAGTCCTTCAGTTTACACTTGACACGTGGTGTGTGAGTGGAACCGCAAGTGGTACAGCGCAAGTCTCCTGTGGTGTGCGGATGTTTTTTGGCTTCGGTCACTATGACAGGCTAATCCGAAATGAACTCCACCAACCTTGTGTGCTGTCTACTCGAGCGCTAATCAACTGCTTGCAGTGCCACATCCGCGCGTTGGTGTCATTTCTTACTAACATGTTTGACCAATCGTCATTGCTAATTCACGACAATCAGTGTATATGTTAAATCATCTTCTTGCTTCACTTTGTGTTTACGCTTGCGTGCTACAATACACCAGCTACTCTAAGTACTGTATTTTGAATACAGTAGGATAAAACAGATCTCAGCAAGATCGCTTGCACCCTCCAAACTGGTTGGTATGGTTACGCCGTCTCAAGCTAAGCTTGCGCCTACTTTGATTGACCTGGATCAAGTTCAAGTGCGAATTGCTTATGTGAACGTTCTTCAGTGAGTGGTGAGAGCAGGTCAGTCAGCATGAGAGCGTAAGGAATCAAGCTACGTGCTGACCACAATAGTTCGACAAACATATCCAACTTTGTGGTAAATTACAACCCACTCAATTGAACGATAGATATTGAACAGAGTGTTTGTTAACATTGTTGAGGGTATTTTGCCCTTAATGTCAGACTTACTGGAGTTTGCTGCTCGACACAATCTTGATATCCTGAAGCAAGCTGAATGTCTGATATTGTTTTCACTCCAGATGAAGGGCAAAGTAACTGGGAAATGAGCCAGCAACTTTTCACTTTGGGCATTCCCATCGTCTGTAACAGTAAACTCGGACGGGGTCTGCGCCAAGCATCGATCCCAACGATGTAATGAACTGCTCACGGCAACTGGCTGAATGGAATATATTGGCAATTGCATGTATATTTTACACAAAAATAACAGCTTTTCTCCATCATCATCAGGATGCACTGTATCAAGTGTTTGTACACACAGGATTGGATGAAAAAACCTCATTTAACAGGAACACGCGACTCTTGGAGCAACAGTTTAATAGTATGAAATTATTACTTCACACAGGCATAGCAATTCGGATTGATTCCTAAACGTTAGAACTCAGTAAATATGAACATAAATCACAGACCCGGGATTTTCATTTAGGAAGTCTTGGGCTAAGCACACATTGATAAGTTTGTATGAAAATGAGGGAAATAATTGTGTAGTATAACAGCAAATTGACGAATACTTGCTTTCGAGAAATTCATCATCAGGTTAACTAATAAATCTTTCTTAATAAACCACTTACAAATATGCAATGAGAAATCAACCACTGAATCCTATCTACCAATAAAATGGTTTTGGCAGTCTGCTAATGGTAACTTAGTGAGAATGAACCATGTGTTCATGGATTAGTGGGGTTCGAAAATCAATAGGTAACGCCGTTGTAGAACATCTGGCATACGCGGGTCATAACATGGACTGTAACCTTTTTCATAAGGTCTTCTACAGAGCGGCCGGACAGCAGCCAAGGTCAGTATAGTGCCGAGACATAGCGACGGCCAGAGCAATTTACAACCGGTTACGCCACCGTGTGTTGTGTTGTCATAAGAAGTTCATCCAAGTTCACCGAATTCCGTTTGCCCACAAACGCAGAGTCCATTCGTACTGAGTTAACGTTGGCAAACCGTCCAAACAACCCTATTGATGGATAGGATTGAGTCGCTGGCTCTCTCAACGTCCAGATGTAACTGTGTTATTCTCAAGATTTAATCAACAACTAACAGTTAAAACTCTAGAACTATGATGACCTGTTTTTTTTTTTTGAGGACAAGTTCTCACTCTATATGTTGACGCATATTTTGAGCTGTTTTTATTTTAAACTGAGTTTTTGAGGCTGTAATTCGTTGACTAATAGAGGATACTGCAGTCACATGACTGTACTGGTTATCGTCGTTCAACTTGTAACCTTTGTATGCTGTCAATCAAAATAACCAAAGGCAAATGAATTAGTTGTCGACATTAGGGGAACAGTTGAAGTTAGTTTAAATCCCAGGGGATGTGGCTTTATAGAAGTAAATCGACATTCCCAAATCTACCATCACAGAACAGCTACAGTTACCGTGATCTTGTACGCACACAAAATTCGACATTGACAACAAACTCCTGTACACCGCTGATTGACGTCCACTTCATTCTTTGCGTGATATAAACCAAGGAAAGTTTAACGAACTCAGAAGCTGTATCTGTAGCATTCAGTGTTTTAATTTGAGAAAATAATCCTCATTAGACAAATGTACATCCACTTATTTGTAGACTTTTCAAGGTAGTCAATATGACAAGAAAAATGACAGTTTCCAGTTAGACACTCGGAAAATATTCCACCTACCTTCAAGTAACTTACTGAAAAGGTTTGGCCGAAATGTCTTTAAAATTAATATTCCCAAGGTAAACGCTAACGATGATAGCGTCACTAGCGATTTTCATCTCTTTTTAGTGAAGCTCATTTTGTTTGCATATATTTTTGATCGTTTATTTTTTCAAATCATTAAAAATTAGAAGTATTTCGCACGAAATTGAGGCATACTTTCAAAACAAACTTCATTTCAATTTTTAGGTCTACTGTCACTGAATTCATGTCCTAACATTCCTGATAAATGTTTGGGCGAAACAAAGACAGAATTGTAAGCCAAATGATCAATATTCTCTGGATGGAATCTCTAAAACTTGAATGCTACCTTGGTTCAATTTGCAAGGTCTTCATCCAAGCTAACCGGAACACAATCTGGACTGCTATGGAGTTTGCTTTCGGTCAAAGGAATAATCATCAATAGACAACGTCAGTATGTCAGGGGTCAGTGCATACCGGTCATCAGACTAAAAAAATATTTATGGCCTTCACCTTTCAAAATTTTCAGCATTTACTCCTGACTTTATAGGGGGATCTTTGCAATCTAATAAGGGACAAAATTGCAATAAATAATAAACGTTCAAATTTAGTTTGACATTCAAGAATCGCACACTGGCTAATCAGTCAATTTATCATACGTTTAGACATCCGTGATTAAAAGCCCACAACTCTTCGTAAACAATTCACGAGCTTCAATTATCTCATTATCCAAACAATAATTAATTACTCTGACCTGACATTCCCCCACTATTGCTGACCGCCAACGTATCTGCACATTTTTTCTACTAGTTCGATATACTGAATAATCACAATCGTATTGGTTGTGGGCACCAGATAAATTTTATTGGTTCTGTCATCTACGTTTCGGTCTGCTCACCATACTTTTGGATACTCTTTCTGAAGCCGTCATACCCGTTTTTCACTCCCGTCAGTGGCTCTCTTCGCTATGTTTTGTTGTACTCTCGTTCTTTTGCATGGAATTGGGAAATACTTAACATATTATACAGATTTAATATTCCACCATTGTTGCTATGTCGCTTTAAAATTAATCTCTGCCTTGTCACTTCATGGTCGAAGAAGTCAAACGCGCTATTCAACTTTTTTCTGCCGAACGTTAGATACCTATTAGTTCAGTGTTTGTGATGAATCTGTTGCGTGAACGGTTCGTCGGTTGTTTCACCGTTTCCGGCGTCAGCGAGCTATCCGCGACCTCCCAATTCCCTGGGGGAGTCATTCGATTGACATCCAAGCGACAATGCTCTAGTGCATTGTTGAAAAAAAAGCGAAACCCAACATCATAAAAAGTAGCTGACATTTTCGGAATCTTTGATTCTCCATCCAAGAGAACTTACTGGAACTGAACTTTTCCTTACGAAGTGCGCCTACAGCCCGTCCTTAGAAGGTTTACACCGCTTTCAAAACTCGATTGAAGAAACAAATGCACTTATTTACAACTTCATTGCAACCACTGCATTCAATGTCACGCACGCATTAGCCTATGACGCATGATTCAACACAGTATCTTCGTCCGGACTGACAGGACAACGAGATTGTCCACACACGCAAACATAACTCACTTGATTCTTTGAGCGTGAATTACACACTATTCTGTCCTGTAGATCACTACGTCGATATCTATAGGAATCCACTCAACGGTTAGTTAACACAGGTACGGATTTCAGTTCTGTATTTTATCCAGATAATTACCGTGCATTGACTCAATTTGACCACTGTTTGTAGTATGACATCTTTGCACATCCTTCTAATGTTATTCAGATACTTGGTGATTTCACCCATACTACTTACAAAGTATTGTAATCAGTAACCTAGCAAGTAAAAACTAAATAAACAAGACTGATAGGAATGAGGCACCGAATTTCTAAGAGTAATTCGTCAGCATTCAGTTTGTTAAGAAAGGTACATGTGAGTAAACAAAAAACCTAGTACTGAAAGTAAAAAAGTACTTCAGGTGCTAGGACCTGAAATGTAAAAAACGTGATAAAAAATGTCCTTCAAGCTGCATGGTAAATCAGGATGAAAATGAGGGCTGTTTGCCAATATTATTCTTAGGATCTAGCCTTAAGTCTTTTCCTCAGGAAATGGATTTAATTGCCAGAAGGATCTAAAAAAAAAACTTCGTTAAGTGAAACTTTTCGACATAATTTTCCAAACTTTCCATATAAGGTATGAAAGAAGAAAAATAAATAACATTTTAAAAAGATTAGTTATCATTTAGAAATCAATACTTTTTATGCGCTTCCTTGCAAATTCATAAATGCACTGTCTATAATTGATTGATTGGCAATTAGATCAATAGATTGAATAACCATGGTAAAGGAGATCACACAGAACGCAACTAGTTTTGCCGCGTCATTCCAAATGGATGAGTGTAACACACTTCTTGGAAGGTTCCACTGATAAACCAGCAGTTTTTAAAAAAAAATCCAGTCATCTCGTTTGTTAGTTTGGGAAATCTGACATCATGTATCACGTATACATTAACTAAAGTAAGCTCACTAAACAACTCACATTTGTCGTATTACATAACCCGTCCGCCTAGTTGAAAACTAATCTCTATCAGGTAGCCCGACTGAAGTTACTTCGTGACTGTGTGCAAAAGAATCAAAAAAAAAATATCTGATGGATGTGGGACTCGAACTGCCACACCTTTCTACACGTGACTACGCTTCCTGGGGACTTTTGACAAACGTGAACATTATTCTCCCATAACTGTTTATTTGATCGTTCAAACAGAATGTGACTCTTCTAATCTAACTTTACATGGATAGTTATTATTCTGCGGTACCGTATTGCGAAATTGCATGCGCAAACGTTTTTAGTTCCGGATGGAACAATCGTGTCGCTTATGAAGGTTTCGGGTGTGTAAGTAGGTTTCTACTTCTCGCTAACACCAGTTATTCACATAAGACGAATCTTGATATAAGGCTCGTACGAAAACGCAACAATAAAGGTAGCGGTGTGACGAACAACTGTTTTCGATAATTCTTTCTCAAGTCAATACAATTACATAGGTTTCATCAAGAAATCTTAAGACAAACCGCAAAAAAAAAACAATAAATAACTGTTAACGAGCGACAATAAAAGCTACTGCTAAACTCCACACCTTGATTGGTTAGGCCCATACTTGACGGTGATTGGATGTTACGTCACACGGTGGAGTCTAATATTTGTGTGGTTAGAGTGGATGTGACTGATCTGTGGTCACGGAAGTTTCAAGGACTGAACAAATTTATTTCAAGAGCACAAGTTAGGGTTGCGTGGTCCGATAGCAGTTGATTCGGTCGTCACTAGGATGCGCTGACAAACTGTTTTTGGTTGAGTGCTGGCAACTCTGTAGACAACCCGGAATGCCAACCGGTTTCGATTTAAGCTGGATGATGTTCCTTGATCCTTTTTGACAAGCGCCTAGTCGTTTGACCAACATATTCTGCAGTACAACAGCAGCATGACGATGAATACACGAGCACTGATTGGTCGTGAGCTGATAGTAAGTCTTTAAGGCTCAGTTTCAACATCGGCCTAGTTGTGAACCAACTTCTTAAGCTTGCCGCTGGTAAGGTATGTCCAATTGATCGATACGTGCACCGGTTAAGCTGATCTGCTACAATATCACCTTTAAATGAGAGTTTTTTGTCATTCTAACCTGAAGGTTGCGTGTGAATTTAAGGCCAACAACTACTTGCCGTTTCTAGACATACTAATAAATCGTCGAGAACAGACCTTGCTTAAAAGAGCTACCTACAGGAAATTCACGTGATCCACTCAGTAGTTAAATTTCAGTAACTTCACACCGGTCAAACAAACGGAAACTAATGATTGAGCGAAATGAATGTGTACACGGGGCAGTCTTGTGGAGAAATTAGACTTGGTCACTTCTATCCTACAGTAAATTGGTCACCCCTAAAAGTTTCATAGTGAGACACAGTAGAAAGAAGTGCCATTAGAGGAGGTGATCACTGTAAAAAAAGGACAGGATTTGCAAACAGATGCTCTTTAAGGTTGGTTAAATCATGTATTGAACATCACAGCGTGTAAAAAGTTCAACTATACGAATATTTATGCATGTGAACTCCATGTAGTCTCTCGGACCCCGATGCCATCAGTGCCTTCATTCAAAAAGAATCAGCTTTTCGATTCAAACGGATAATGTGTTTGACAATGGATATGTAACTGCGAAAAAGATTACATAGACAAAACCGAGAGGTGTTTGATCCACAGAGTGAAGAAACATTTGTCTAAATGGATGTAAAATTCTTCATGGCTGAAGAACAGAAGTAATGCTGTAACACGCGAACAGCCAGTTTCATCAGACGCTAGACACGTCCTGACCACTGGTTACATTAACGATCCAGCTTGTGCACTCGGAATCCCGTTACGTCATTTCAGTTCAAGGTTTCTGCGGTTTTGCTGAAGCGGTCGCAATTACTGGATCCAAAACAGCTGTATGTTGAAAATTGTTTGTCAACCTGACTTTTCCCTGAAATTAGTGGCTTCTCCTGACCCGCTGACCGATTACCCACCCCCTCTCGTGCTAGCCATAAAAAGACCGATTCATGTTAATTTAAATTTCTCACTAACCAGCCGATGTTCTTACTGCTTGTTCAGACTTCTGAATGGAACTAACTGTTCTCGTCAGGCCACAGAACTTTGAGATCAAGGCCAAATATTTCATCCAGCAATTCTGTGCTTCGCAGACCCAAATCTCCAAAGTGATTTATTGATTAGTATTCCATAAAATCAAATGGATCCAGAGAATATTTCGATTTTCGGGCAACAAACGAATTGGATACCGTTGTCAATCATTTAGGTCCATTCTGGCTTCAAAAAATAATGAGCTATATAAAATGTGATTGATGATACGTACACTCCAAGTCGGAATATGTTTACAATGACTTTGCCTCCTAGAATGTAAGAACCGGGTAACGCCCTGCTTTATTCGTTTACTGCCTGTCGCCTGTTTTTGTATGGCTGAGCAATAAATAGTTAGGCGTAAACGTTACTATGATTATGGGATCAACAAAGCAAAAATGTGAACATTTCTATCCATTTAAATAATTCCCAAACATAATAACTGAGTACATATTTAGCATAAACTTTTACTTAACAATGCCAATAGTTTTGCATCAGGTCACAAATTAAACTTATAGAGAGCCATGACGATTCTGCTTCCAAACCTCAAACCAAGGTAATTGATTTTAACGTATCACAGGTCACGTGATTTGTTAGTACGCTTTCATTTACGGTGACGTGGACATTGTTAGAACTCGTCTAGTCTTGCAGATAACAGACCAGAAAGCTTTTTCGTCCCGTTACACATATACTAACGACTGAATATCAACTTGTCAACCCATTTTTCCAAGTAGATGGGTACGTTGACCAATCCGTCCTTCATGACGTTACAGCACGAAATCAAACAACCATATCAACATTCATTGAATTTCCACCGATGAATCTTCCATTCCCTCGTACGAGACGGAAGTTATTGGATTATAACGCAACCTTCAGAGTATACTTGAATCTAGAATTGAGCTTTTTAAGCATAAACCGTTTTGTTATTCAAGATGTTTTGTAAGCCGCACACATTTGTTACTAATGAAAACATGGGGAACGCTATTTTTAACGGAGGGCTTCTCACTATATTTTTGAAGTAAATCAACTTGCAGATGAGTAGCCGGGGGGGGGGGTTGGTTAATTGTGTGTTGAATATCATCCACATTTAACCGCGGCCTTCGCATTCAAGTAGAGTTTTCAGTCAGCCTCTTTTGCAAGGAAGCATTAAACTCGAGTTTCGCTATTGTTAGAGCTATTCAGTAGTAGCTGGTCAGTAGGTCGTGGCGAGCATATACAATAATAAGGAGCTCAAAACAGAGCGAAACTCGAGTCTGATGCTTCTTTTCGAAAGTGACTGGCTGACTAGCGTCTGAATCCGAAGAGTATGAGCACACGTGGATGATGTTCACCTTTTAACGTTTCACTTTTTGAAAGACAACTGTAGTCTAAAAACTAGCATGCGTCGGTGGGTGCAAATAGACAATACAAAAATACGATACTTCCTTAAAGGATTGTGCTTATGTGATAATTTTTTCACAAATCGACAGAAACTAGAAAGCTGCAGTTATGAGTGAAACTGGGTTACAAGAGAATGACGAAAACCTAACATTTTGAGGCACATCATAATGTATTTTTAGTTCCATCGTGCCATTTATGGACTCTGTCGTGATGTATTGTAGCCATGCTGTCAAAACAATAAACGTCACTTTGCAGTTTTCAGTTTTATGGCCTCGTCAAGGAGTCGTGTCGTTCCACTTCCTGTCAACATGTCTTATTCTATTGGTGACAGAGGCAACTTGTTGCGTTATGGAGGTCGGCTTGGATAGCTCGTTCAAAAATGTCGTTCAGATTTAGGTGCGTATGCTCCAGAAACTGCCATTGACTTGAAAAATGCAATGCGCAAACTAGACCGGACTATCATGCCGGAACTTGAACGAACTGGTCGACCGCGACCAGTACGTTATCTTAAAGAAACAATTGTGGATAACGGGAACACTCTCATACTTTACGGATGAACCATACGCAGCATGGAGATATTATTGAACGCGATTAACCAGAACTGGTTACACCATCTTGGTGTGCACTTTTTGGTTCCGTTTACAGCGTTATACGGGACCCGTTTATACATATCGTGCATCAAATATTCTGTCCCCATGCTCAACAGCTTTTTCTCTTTATATATTACCTCAAATTAATGCCTGCCTGTGTATGATGGCTTAGTCCGTCGAGGGCTATAATATACAATATATAATGTCTCACTATACACGAACCAAAACGAGACCGTACTGAAGCAGTAGTCTACTAGTATACGAATATACCGATTATCACTAGAAATGTACTGTTCTACTGTCAGGTTGACAGTATTCTCATAGGAAAAATAAAAAAGAAGTAAGCATTAGTATCCAAACCATAAATTCACAAGAGATGCTGAAAATGTTGTCCCTGACTTTGCTTTCATAGATGTGTGCTCCTTAAAAAGGATGACAGCAGACGTTACATTATATTTCATAACTATCGTCATTTTGAGTTTCTCTAGTCTTCCGGATGTTCCCTCTGGACAATGTGTTTGAGGTAGCTCCAAAGTAAAAACATTCGGTGTAGTAATATCTAGCGACCGTGGACGTCACTTCTATAGTCCATTTCGACCAATCCATGGAAGCCTGGGTGTTTCATTCAGGTATTCTCGTACACGCAGAGTATGGTCTGGTGATGCCCCATCCACCTGAATCAACGCCTATTCACCTCCTGCCAATTTTTCGGACAACCGTGCAAACCTCTTATGCAGCATTTGTAGATAGTAATGAACGAATCGACAGATGCTTTTTGGGGACTGTTTATTACACGTCGCAAAACATCGTCAACATAACAGCTACCTACCGATATGTACGATGAACTCCATCTTCGCAACTCATAAAAACTGTCCGTTGTATTAAAGTTTTCATTGCTCCTCGAAAGGAATTACAGTTAGCTAATCGCGTATTCACATGTTTTATATTGAACTTGTAAGTGGCGCTCTCCACATTTTCACCATGGGTCGCGTAAATAAAGATCAACGGAATACGCAGTTCATTTGTCAGATTATCGATAGGTAGTCCCTTTATCTGCGTTCCTTGAAACTGATTTGGTTCAGCCAGTGTGATTAGGTTCTTGCAGAATGATTTGTCCAATACAAATCGCACAAAGTTATTATCCGATAAAGTGAACTGAGAAAAGTGTGATTTAATATAACCCAGCATAACCGGAGTCAGCAGATATAGACAAGGTTGGCGGCATCCGTTTAGGATTAGCCTATCACAGTGGCCGAAGCCAAAGAACGCTTGCACATAACCCATATCACAGGCAGTCTGCGGCTTCACTCCTACCTCACTAGTCCAGTGTAAACACGAAGGAGGAAGACTAGGATGCGTAAGGGTGAAAGTGTATGTGGTTCCGACGTCCAGAGCTGGTTAACTAGATGACAGGCTAGAATGAAAGTTCAATACTCTTCTTTCGGAAAACAAACAGAGATTTCAATGGTAAGATCCACACTGAGGAAAAATATTGCAAACAATTCAAGAAGTAGTTCAGTATGGAACCGCATATTATTGCATAAGACGAAGAGAAGCAAGCATGTAAAACCGGATTGGAAAACAAACAAGACAGTCATCATACAATGCACCAACAAGGCTGAAGGAAAGGAAAGATAGAAGGTCACAATAACCAAGGTTTCTAAAAAGCAGAATGGGTGATTTACCAAGCGACAGCCCTCGTTGGTTCAGAAGAACGAAAAAGTCGATATAACTGATACAATCTATTCGTCGTCTCTTCGCCGACAGTATACTATAAGTACGCTGATTACCCAATGATTCGAAACGGAGAGCGCCTTAGCGACCGCATTCATCACAATGTCACATAATCATATCACCGCGATTTATGGCATATACGGTTCCCAGGCGTACCACGTGCATGAATTCACGGCCACATAACTAACGGACTTTGAACTTGTGAACGCCTATCCGTATCACATTCCACTAGACAGTTTGGTTCGACGTCAAGTCCTCCCAAGTTTTAAAATCACTATTAAAACACGGAGGACTTACTTTGATAACATCCTGGTAGCTCCGTTGTCGGTCATCTGGACTTCGCCCACCTGCTAACATCTGTCCGTACAGCAGTTGTTCCTGATACGGTTCATCATTAATTCTACGGATGTGACCAAACCAACGAAAAGGATTTAGCAGCACAAGGCATCCCATCCAGTCCATGTACGCTCGCCGAATTGGATATCTAAAACACGTCCTAGAAACTACAAATGGAAACAACTCACATTGCGCATGTTCCGCTGATACAATGCCCAGATTCCACTGCCGTACAACAATGTATACAGTACAATTGAGCTGTATACAAGCAGCTTACTTGTCACCTACAAACAGTGCTTCCTCCAGACATGTTTCCCAAGATATCTGAAAACAGCATTAGTCATTGCCATGCGAGCTCACAACTCGCAGTTCACAAACAGATCTGTTCACCATTGCTATAGGAGTAACAGAAGTTTGTGCAGCTTTCTGCAGTATCCTCATTGATGTGGATTCGGGGTGCAAGCATAAAGTCCTCGCCTGGAGAGGGCTGAAAGAAAAAAAATATCCTACTTTTGTTGATATGTACATCGAACTTGTATGTTGCCGTCATCAAGGGCATGATCATCATCTGCTGGTCCTCTCAACTATGGACAAATCAGATGCTGTCAGGTTTGAACAACAATGTGCTCATTGTCGAATTACGTAATAAACTCTGAGTACTGAAGCATCAAATATTCAGCAAACTATCATTCGTGTGATATTCAATGTGAACACCGTCATCAGAGTTCTGAACAGCAACTGTTAGCTTTGTTGCCGACTATGAATTAAATGGCGTTGGATCTAGGACACAACATTGCTTCACATCAGTGGCAATATTACAATTTTCAGAGGTCGATTGCCGTCGAGTGTACACTCATCTTCATACCCACATACAACACTTCGATTAACTTAGTGAACTTACCGAGACGCACTTATCAAACACCGTACACAACGCCTCAGGACTCACGAGATCGGATGCCCAGGTGGAATCCACGAAGAGATCATACACTGGTTGATTGTGTTCGCGACACTTCTGATATTCCAGTAAAACTGTTTGAAGTTGCAAGTAGCTATTTAGGTTAGCCATGACGATTATCAATACCAGGAGCATTGGATGTGCTTCCTCTTCTGAAGACTCCTGGACAATCCTCTTCAGGCACTCTGATCCTAATCCAATAAATGACGGTTGTATGACAGTAAGAAACGAAACTACTTTCGCTGTGATCATAACCATGAGACCTCCATGATTGGTATTCAGTATTACTGCGCTTAGGACTTCCAATAAGCCACTCCAAATAAGGGTTACAGTCATTTTGGTAGAGATCAACTGACCAATTGTTTTATTTGTTTGTATTCAACGGGAAGTACGTACTACTTTTTTCTACGCAATTATAAAACGAAACATACGGTTAGGTTTGGAAGGGCGGTTATGCAAAAAATGGGGTTTCTCATACACAATAATGTAATTGGTACCTGGTTCGCTTCGGGCTATTATAAAAAGAACTGACTGTTTAGGTTTGCTATGCCTACGTTGTCCGTTTCGATACGCCAGCTAAGCAACTCGAGTGTCATATACGCTTCTCAGACACATCACCACTGTCTTCTATAGATCATTTTCGAAACAAGGAAACTCCAGTGGTAAAGGAGTATACATAAATAAGAATTTCTGATTTAGCGAATTGCCTACTGGTTGAACAAACCATTGGCAAGAATTTGAGGAACAAAAACCTGACACTCTGATATCAGAAATGGAATCAAAAGGTTTACTGTCTAATCTAGGATGTTCGATCATGCGATAGAATCCGTTGGGAATAGAGATAACTCCTCAAGATTTAATCAAATTAACCAAGGTATGTTAGTCGATATGAAGAGTCGTTACATCGGATTTGTTGCAGTACAGAAAGCAATAAATAGATCTTGCACGTTCAAACGACTCTGCGCGTGAAGTGTGCTCTGCATGCACAAAAAAGTAGGCAGACTCTGTGTTGTAACGTAAAACGTCAAAGATGCAAAATAGCCGTTGTTTAATCAAGCGGTAGTTGATAAAAAAAGGTCTCTTAAACCTAGTGATTTTCGAACCGTGTGAGATAACCAGTGAGCACGCATGAAATAATCGATGTAACCAACTAAACGGACAAATTATAAACTTAGTAACAATGATGTTAGAGGTGTAAAATCCGATTCGAGACCTGGACGAAAAATCGATCCCTAATTAATATTGAAAGTATGCAAATGTGTGAAAAGCGTTCATTCACCAGTTCTCAGAGACCGGTAAACAGTAGTAAATAAAATCCTGAGCATCGAAATAAGATATTAACTGTTGGCCACAGGAATCTGACTAATACGTTGAGGTTCTGGCTAACAGGAATATACGATAAAGATGGAAATGTTTTCGCTGTATGCAAACACAACATTACACAACCGAGCTAATCTGAGCACTCTGCAGATATTCCGAAGTGTACCACTCCGTTGGTTTCAATACCTTTTCCATATTACACGGATAGGTGTCCCTCTATCATCATCATTACTGTCCATGGATTGCAAACAGCAAGTAACTCTCATCTCACTAGGTTACGTTTCGTTTGTCGATACGTGAAGCTATGTTTAGCCAATATGACCCAGAATTCCTGTCCGACAAATTGTCGGTTATCCTTAGACGCGGAGAGCTGGACAGTGTGATTATTTCACTAATAAACCTGCTGCTCTGTTGTAACCAATGCAACCTGTGGAAAAACTGCTTTCATTTACCTTCAGTAGCTACACTGACACTTTCAAACAAGGTAAATATAATGCAATACCAACTACATTGTGTCCAATAGAAAGATGCATTGAGTGGACAGTCGTAAACAGCGTTTTCCGAAACTATTGATGTATTCTTCTATTGTTTGATGTCGCCGCATGAACTGGATTAGTCTCTATGCAAGACAGACTAGCCCCGGAGAAAATCATTCTTGACTTGTTTTTTCGATCATTCTTCCTAGTGGAACTACACTATACACAGTCTATCACAATGTATTTCTCACAGAATAAACAGGCAAACATCAGCCAGCTGAACCAAATAAACGGTTCAGAGGATTTATAAGGAAGTTGTAAGCTGAATGAACCTGTTGAAGCTTCTTTACCAAAAGACAGAAAATACAGTAAAGTAGCTCTCGCAGAATATATAGGTAAACTCTACGTGTGAGAAAGTAGGATAAACAGGGTCTCGGGAAAGAGTGATAAAATCGTTAGACAGCTGTCTGCAACAAGTGACTGTTACGGTAACAACAGTAAACGGTCGACTGCAGTTCCATTTTGCCGGAGTAATTTTGGTGATCGAATAACTTCCGAAGTCTTGACTCAGTGTACTAAATGTGTTAGGTGTGTGTGTAATGGATTTCATTTCAAGATGACGCTGTCGTAACACGCTATTTCAGGAGCCTCATGATGAGTCCCTACAATGCTACTTTTCACGGAGTTACCCCGATGTGGTGAGTTTGTTTGGAATTTCACAACCGATTCTGCGAATAGTTTACCACCTCAATATGCGACTGAAAAGCTTGGATACGTATACATTTTTCCACTACACATGTCACGTTGGGGTACAACAACCGGATCAGGTCGGGATTGATTTACCCTGTTGGTCATTGCCAGAATTTCTCAAGAACTGCAATGTGAACTGTAACTATTTAAACCAGTTCCTCCAGTGTTCGAGTGATCTAAGATAACCGGATAGTGTTTCTTAGCTTTTTCAGGAGTTCGATTTTCAATTCTGATTGAATAACAAATCCTAAGATGCATTAAGGCCTAAGGGCCATTTTGCTAACGAGAATGCAGCATCCAGTACCGGAGTACTCTTGTAAAGTTCAGTGATCAGAATACTCAACATATTCAAAAAGCGTAGAATCAATGATTTTTAACAAAAATCTTTACAGCTGTCTAACAGTCACTTCTGTGTGAAAATGTTTCGTCCGGTTATTACATTTAAGGTTTCAACTGAAGGAAAGCAGGTAG
>JTDE01001560.1:51479-68480 GCA_014338405.1 Paragonimus skrjabini miyazakii | reverse complement strand
AAGTAGGTTAGCCAATTTGGTGAGTTGCAATAACCGATTCTCGTCCAACTTAGATGTTTTTGATCCTTTTTGGCAAGCACGTCGTCGTACGACTAACGTATTCTACAGTACAACAGCGACATGATTGTACGAATATACGACCACTGATTGATTGCTGATTGGTAGCTTAAAGAAGACAACTGGTTGCCAGATCGTTAAATCTGTTTTGATGAGAACTTGCCGACGGTGTTGAAACTACAAAGTTAAAACACAGTTAGCTGCAGCCCATTAGATGTCCGTCACTGACTACGTTCACTATCAAGTATTACTGGTGAATTCCAGAACTCGTTCACCTAGTACGACACTTTGATCACTTGTATATGATGCATGCTCTGTATTCCCGTGTACCACTACTATAATCAAGGATGACAAGGTATCGCACAAGTCCCACTGATGGCAGTTTTTTCGGAGAAGAATGCTTGTCAGTTACTAGTAGGATGTTTGTCTAAAGCCCTGGTCAAGTTTATACTCTTTATTGTACTTACACTAGGATAGTGAACTCGACCTAGCTGAGGGTTCCACATGAATTGTACTAGGTATATTCAACAGTGTTTTCGTAATAAGAATACAAATGGCAGATTATCGTTTGTCAAAAAATGAACAAGATCATCCTGATAATATTAACTTGTTCCGAGTGTTTCAGTTTTTTTAATATGCAAGTCGTTTTTCAAGACGCCGTTCGGCAAAACGTGGTCAAGGTTGTTTCAACCGAAAATTCAAGTTACTATACAGGAATTTATCGTGCTCGGAATAGGTAGTAAATCAGCAGAGGTGTGTTGGTCACTAACCATAGTATGCGTCATATTTTGAATGATGACTCTTGTAATCAGTTTGACTAATCACGATGTCCACAACCCGATGTGTGGCACATACTGACCTTGCTGAATCCGCCAAACGGAACTGTTTTAGCCAATCGACAAGCTGTCATCTGGTCACCTCGAGGTTCTATGCCACTGCGGATAATCTTTACAACTAACACGGTGTAGTAAACTGTCTGTGGCATACAAAGCTTTTTTGTCACTTAACTAGTCGGCGTTGTATTTGCTTCATTAGTGAATGAAGCATTTCATGTGATGAGTTGAACAACTCATTGTTACATCGGCGAAATCAGTTTTGCTTGTAACTTGCTTGTGTCATCTGGTGATATTCATTTAGAAATCACTAATGTATGGTTCACAGGCTACTTCAAAATGATTGGCCGACTGATATTTTTAATCATATATTAAAATACTGTTTTCAACGATGTTCTGACTATACTAGAACGTACTTTAGACATCTGGAATTTACACGAAGTTATCACACAGTGGTACTGCAGTCTATCAAATGGCCTATCAAATCAAATATGCGATTTGTGACGAGAAACATCGAATGCTTTAAACCGCATACTTTTCCGGGTGTACAGTTTGTTAATTGCCGACTCAAAATGCGCCGTTTTGCATCATTCTGGAGTGCAGCCATGTGAGATCAGGCAGATCAAACACAGAGGAGGATAGTCAACTTTGTAGGGCAAAATATCCCAATCTGTAAATTCTTCCACTTTTTTGTTGTTTGTCTGAGTAAATTGGGACTTACTGTTAGTGATTCATTCATTTACGTAATACTGATCTTCATGCATTTGTGATTTGTAGTGTTGTTTCAACTCCTGGGCGAAACATGGATGTTCACACGCAAAAGTTTCGGGTGACCAAGTGAAAGAGATTTCCACAGAAAAACATTGATTGTCATAAGTTCCAGGGTGGACAAACTGGACAAACACACACATGGCCGGACGGCGAGTTTGGAAGAACACCGCCCCAGAGAAGGCAAGCAATTTAGGATTCCGAGTTGGTGGGGTGAACGACGTGACCTGTTTCCATGATGTGCTTTGCAATGGATGAGATCGGATTTCGTTTCAATCGCTCTGTTGCCATTACCTGTTGCAGCATCGCGTGCACCAAACAATTAGCCATAAGTTCAACCGTTCTTTTTAGTAGGTACCGAGCTGTTTTGCTAATATAGACGTCACCGCAACTGCAAGTGAACTGAGAGGTTACATATGGAACAGAACATTTCGGTAGGTCGAGCTGAACGATACTTCTAGTTGAGGGTAGCAGCCGCAATACAGCCGCAGGGTATATACAAGTTAGAGTGGATTGTAAGTGCAACTTACGTGAGTTGTTATATGGTCGCTTTTGAACGGTGACTTTAGAGAGACCTGCTTCTTAGGAACCGTACTCAAGGCGGTCTTGATCAGTCTTTTCTGGCAATGAATATCGATGAACTGCTTCGGTTATTCGTTTTCAAGCAGCATATTTAATCTTCTTTCCCTCCTTGCAAGCAGTCACCGGTGCAGATCTGTCGGGCTGTGAGAAATAGGGCTCGCCTCAGGCTTCGTTTGTAAGTAGTTGGCGCAAAAGAGGAGGATTGAAAATACTAACCGGACCAAATGTCTTCGCGGTTCACTGGGTGTTGTAGTGGGCAATCCCAGTGCAGTGCCTAAAAAAACTTACTGTTGTTTGTTTCTTCTTCATGAGAAACAGATTACGACGAAAGGAATTAAAAAGAACTCAAAAGTGAAACAAAATGAATATTAGTGGTGAAAGTTAAAATATCATCTACATATCGTTTATAGAGACTGGCATCATCTATAGTATCAGATAGTTATAATTCGAACATCTCTGAAAATATCTCCGCAAGTTTCACACCCATTAGACTGTCCACTGTTACACGATTGGCTTTTATATCAGATAATCCTATAACATCAAAACGACTATCCTGTGTGCATAAAAGTATGAGTATTCAGGGGTAACCCACCGAGATGCGAGAAAGTGAATTTCGATGAAAAATAAAATCATACGAAAAATCAACTCATTCTCGGAGGGGAACTTCTGTAAGTAAAGAGTCAATGTCAATAGAATATATCTTATGTGAACTCACTGACACGTCTTCCACACAATAAAGGATGAACAAATGACGTTTGGGATGAAGAATGTCAACAAGCCATCTAGCAAGCTTGTGCAGCGCTGAGTTTTATGTGCACGTCATTGTGCTGTACGGGTTCCGATAGGTCTCATTCATCTACATTGAAGATCCACGATGCAGTCATTTAGTAGTAAGATTTGCAGCTTTCTTAAGATCTGTTTCTCTATCAAAACGTTTTTGTCAGCCATAATATCTGCGTGAAATTTTTGTACGTAAGTAAGAACACCTTTTATTTTGAATTCATAATTAATCTTGTTCGTGATAACTGTACCAGAACCTTTATGTGGCTGAAGTAAAACCATGTTTTCATTTCTCGAAGTTGTTTTATAGCTTGACAGTGTTCACCTATCAAACAGCAATGCTGATGCACAGGTAAATTCAGGAAATGGTGCGAAATATCTACCAGCCTTGCGCCGGTCTATTTTTCGTTGTCATGCAACGTTGGAGACAAGTCATTCGTTTGATTATACAGGTCCTCAAATTGCACATGTGATTATAATCTGTCAACTCTTTGGGAGGAACTTTAAATTTCAACTCGAGGGATAGAACCATTAACTGTGCTCGCACAAACTGATTTGGTGATAAGTTCTTCACGTGTTTCATAGGTCTCGTGTGAATCCAGTGGTTAACTGTTACTAGTGTTGTTACTACCCCCATGTCCTATATATTCTAATGTTTTTCGTTCGTAACAAAAGAGAGTAACCGAAACGTGAACATCTCGCGATATGTCTTCTATCGTTGTTGATGAGCTGGATCTAAGGAAACCAGTGTTTCAAAAGTAAATCTCGTCTAAAGTGGAAAAATTACAAGGACATGCGTAGTAAACACGACTGGAAGTGGGAAGGTTCACAAAGGATTCGTGATAGCCATGACAAGTCAACAAGTCAACTGGGGAGTGAACCACTTGTTCGAGACCGAATTACACACGGACTGGAAAGATCAAGGGGATTTCTCATCCAGGTTCAAGAGTACTTAACAAGCACGTTATCGGATGCACCTGTCGACTTTCGACTATGTTCCCGTGGCTGGATATTGATGTACCAATTGTAGGCTAGCAGAAGATAATGTGGGATCAGGCGAACAAACGAGGACCGATTGAGAATAACGCGATGAGTAAACAAGGAATATATTGCTAGTTGGTAGTCGAGGATTTGAGTAACTTCACCTTGGATATCACTCACATTCGATCGCAGCTGTTGCATTTCCCTAGACTTTCCAGTCGGCCCCTTTCGAAAAGAAGCACTAGACTCGAGTTTCGCTCTCATCAGAGCTCGTCAGTAGTGCATATCCTTGTCACGGCTTGGGTTAGAACTCTGGCCACGCTTCCATGAGGAAACCCTGTTGCCCACTGCGCCAATGACCTCACATTAGGCACGACCGAATTATCATCTATGATCGCACAACAACTTCCGCTTGTGATTAGGTTGCCCGATCGTCTCGATAACAGACACAGTTACTGTCTGTTAATTTCATTCTATAAGTCCACGATTAGGACTTCACAAACAGGTCAAAATCTTCGGTCTCTCTAAACCTGCCTAATGTGAGGTCAATGGGACAGTGGGCAACACGGTTTTCTCATGAAAGGGTGGCCGGAGTTTTAATCCCAGACGTGACAGAGGATATGCTCTACTGACGAACTCTACTAAGAGCCAACCTCGAATCTAGTGCTACTTTCCGAAAGGAATCGACAGCTGCGATCAGTTATGGATGATTTTCAACTTGGAAGGGATATATTATCGACACGCGAAGTCAATGTGCGCACGAGCGACGGTGTGGTAAGACGAAAGGGTAATATACCGGGACGATAGGCGTGCGCGCCACATGAGTTGTGTATTCGAGTACGCGGGGTACCTATCGGTATCTTTATTAATCCAAACAAATGTGTAAGCACATACAAAAGCCCGCAACAAAAAGAGTGCAAATAACAGTCGAAACTCTAACATAGTCAGCAATAAATAACCAAGGTCACTTCAATAGCCTCGTTAACTCAAGTTCTACTGTAGCCGTCGAATCTCTGATCAATACATGCAGGTCAGCAAGCGTGGCAGCCAGATCGTTCAACTCACAAACACATCAACTGTATTGTAACTACACTTCAACACGTGGTTAGCTAGTTTTATGCAAACTTACTGTTAAGGTAAACCTTATAATTTCATTCTTCCTAATGCATTTGAACAATTTAGAAAATAATCTAAATACCGTTTGGATGCTAAAGTTCCCACTGTTCATTATTTGGTTCGGCTAAGACCGTTTGCATCTGGTGTTGAATTACTCGGCTAAATAAAACATGTAGGTGGAAAAGCATCCTATGTGCGTTTTTATGTCCAATTTAGTTGTAATTTGGTCTTCGAGTTTACGGGAAATTTAACGCGTTCATGCTTCCAACACACCAACATCTCCGGTCACTAAACCTGTCCACTTAATAAGTCCAATCAAGATGAACTCATGTGAAAAATGTGGGCTTGGCGTTTTTAAAATTGGGTGTGTTTATTGCGTGATGTCAGGTGAACGATGCAACGATGCATGAATAACATGGAATTTTTTATTCTCACATTCACTAATCTGTTAACATGTAAAAATCCAACAACAAGCTGAAAATCCGGTAAAGCGATCAAAAAGCAAGTGTGATGAACTGTTGGCACAAACTAATCGTTTCAAGTTAAAATTGCTAACGAACTGCAAAATCGGAAATTCGACATCTTGTGAAATACCTCAACTCAGTGGTGGAATATGGACAAATCTCATAGCGCGTGAATCACGGACAACATGATCGATCTGTAAACAAAATCATCCCAACGAGCGAAGAATGACAGGCGAAAATTCACGACAAAATTTCAAACAAATGAACAAAACCGGGCAGAAGTGCACATAAAGTCTAAGTAAAAACTCATCGTGTTTTGGGCTAGGATTCTGATTCATACATGTAAGCGCACCAGCACTGCGAGAAAGTGCCACTTGGGCAATAAAGATATTGTTTCATTGAAACTTGTAAGTTGTTGCGCCGTGTGGCCAGCTTGAGAGGCAAGATTGCTCGTGAGCTTGTCATGATATTGTTTCTTACTGAATGTACACGTGACGGTCGATATGTTAGAAAAGAACAAGCTGAAGGTGACCAACAGTAACCTCAGGCGTATTACGACTGCATATATCGAAACTGCACAAATACGACTGGTGGATTTGCGTCAAACACATTGCCGCCTTCTTTCCATCGTGGAAAACTTGTCATTATGTAGTCGCATAGTGTTTACACAATTCTGTAAGACGATCGTCGATCGTACGAAGCGGACTTATATCAACCGTTTGCAGAAATCACGTAAGAAGCCGGCTGAAGAACCAATCCCACTGGATCCCAGTAAGTATCCATTGAACTGTTCCTCAGTACAGTTGAATTCTTTTCAGTTAGAAGCCTCTGCCTTAGGTCTAAATTATAAAGTACCATCACATAGGTCTAATCATATTTATGTTGAAGCTCAGTTTAAGAACCTCATTGATTAATTGTCAGACCTTCAGCCAACTACTGCTGACAACTTAGGTCGGCTTAAAACCAAACTCACCGATATAGCTAATGGGTTTATCATGACCTCGATCAATGGCCGGTGTGCTATCACAAAGCAACACCTGCAATCCTTAAGAAAACTTCAATCGAAAAATGTAGTAATACTTAAGCCAGATAAGGGCTCCGGTGCAGTAATTTTAGACAGAGACGCGTATGTGCAGAAAATGTCAATATTAGAGGACCAAACGAAGTTTCAGCAAATAGACACGGTAGATAATATCGTCGAAATAGAAGGTCGCATAGGAAGGCATCTCCAACTTCTTCTACAACTACGTATAATTGACGACATGATGTACAGACTTCTTAAGCCATGTGGGTCATCGACACCTCAACTCTATGGCCTCTCTAAGACACACAAGTCTGGAATGCCGCTTAGGCCTATTCTGGCGATGACTAATTCTCCGTATCATGAATTGGCACGCTGGTTAGTCACCATCCTAACGCCATTAAAACAAAAGTTTCAGGCCTATTCTATTAAAGATTCTTTTGAGTTGATCAGTGACTTGGACAACATCGATCTTGCTAATGAGTTGATGTGCACCATAGACGTTCAGGCAATGTTTACGAATGTCCCACTACACGAGACAATTGACTATATTTGTGAGCTCATTGAAACGAGCCACACTACTCTATTTCTACCTAGTGATATTCTGAAGGAGACTTTATTACTGTGCACTGAAAACGTCAGTTTACGTTTCCTTGATCGCCAAATAGATGGGGTAGCCATGGGAAGTCCACTAGGGCCCATCTTAGCAGACATTTTCATGTTAAAGATTGAGCAGAAGTTATCGGCAGACATAGCAAATCTGTCATACTGTAAACGCTATTTTGCTGTTACACTAGTATTCAGTTGTTCCAAACAGGCAGTAGATAACCTAGTGCGACGTTTAAATAGTTGTCATCCAAACCTGAAGGTAACGTGTGAATTTGAGGCTGATAATTGTTTACTGTTTCTGGACATACTCATAAGTTGTCGGGAAGATGATTCTATTAAAAGAGCCATCTATAGGAAATCCACATGGTCCGGTCAATACTTGGACTTTAGTAGCTTCACACCGGTCCATCACAAACGCGCACTGGTAAATACATTATTCACACGCGCAAGACGAATCTGTACACAAGATAGTCTTGCAAAGCAATTAGACTTGATCACCTCTGTACTACAATCTAATGGGTATCCGAAAAGGTTCATAAATAGGCATAGTAGACCAAAACCACCTTCAGAACAGGTGACCACAGTGAGGAAGAAGAAGGTTTATATAGAACTGCCTTTTAAAGGTGATTATAACATGCACCGAATAACTCAACGATTGGTGAATTCAATTAAGCGGACATTTAATGCAGCGGAACTCTGTGTACTAGCCCGGACCCAGAAACTGCCTGTCCCTTTCAATCAAAGGAGATCAGCCTATCGGTACCACCTCACATTGCGTCTACCAATTTACATGTAACTGCAAAGAAAGTTACATAGGCAGAACCGATAGGTGATTGATCTCCAGAGTGAAGGAACATTTGCCTAAGTGGGTACAGAACTCCGTATTACAGAAGAACGACAATGTGTTTGAAACACTGAAGCAACCAGCGTCCGCAGTCGCAAGACACACCCTGACCACTGGACACGTTATCGACCCAGTTTATGCATTCAGAATCCTATTACGTCACTCGAATCCAAGATTCTTGCGGTTTGCTGAAGCTGTCGCAATCAATCGACTAAATCCGACCTTGTGTGTTCAGAAACAGTTGATCGTAAACTTGACCCTTCCCTGGACTTAGTGACGTTTCTTAACCCAGCGATTGACTATCCACCCTACCCCCTATCTGTTCGATATAAAAAAACCGTTTCATGTTATTGTAAATTTGGTACTGATGATTCAATATGAAATGCTTGCATCTACCAGTTTTCGTTTTCTGACTGTTTTGCTCAAACTTCTGAAGGGAATGAACTGTTTTGAATGAAATTTCGTCACGAATTGGCTGAATACAAAGATGTAGTTGATGATTAAGATTATTGGTTTTCATGTGCAGTTGATTGCTTAGCATAAATTTCGAAGTTAAACTAACAGACTAAACTTTCTCGATATACAGATTTATTTTGAAGCACGGTAAATATTTGTCATTAGACAGTTTTATGGAACGACGTTCAGGTTTGAGTTCACATTAGTTGCTTGAACCTAATAATAGATGTTGGTCAATTTGAAACTCGTGGTGTTTGGTCACCAAACGTCACCTAAGCAGTGACTTACAGATTTTTTTTTTGGTCACGCAAGTATTTTATGAAATGAAGACTGACTTTCAGCAGATTTCTGACATGCTTCGTTTTTTTTTGTCGGATAGGAATATCTTCAATCAAGACTGTAAATTCATATCTCTCTTGAACCTGTTTAAATTAGGCACGTAAAAGAAGAACGTGTCAACTTGCAGATAAATTTATGTAAATAGTTTATTTTTAGTTAGGCCAAGGTAACGTTTTTTAAAGTCACTGTGTTTCATTTTATACGTTACGTTCCTGTTACGTTGCAGTTTTGATTACCTGATCCCATGACTGTTTCGGTTGATCTGCGTGACGTGTGCTTGAGGAAACTTTCTTTTGTTCCGTATACGGCGGAAAAAAATTTTGCTGATTGCTGTTCACTTCTTGACTGTTTTCAGCTGCGCCGAATGAATGTAATGGATTCATTTTAAACAAAATGTTTGTCTTATGTGGCCTTCCTTGGGGGTAGTCAAAGTTCAGTCGATTAATACTGTTTGTCTGATTGACAAAAGTCTTACTTGTATAGTTGCTGCAAGAGAGAAAATGAACAAACTTTGAGTAGCTTTATGTTGACAGGATACAGAAAAGCATGATCGGTGAGCAACGGATTTCTTATTGTCATATTCTCACACTGTCTATACAGCCGTCTATCAAAACATGATGAACGTACTTTTATTTCAAGTTAGTTATCGGGAAATCAAAGTGATGACCTACCACATATATGCGCTTGACATGCTGCAAATCAAAAGTAGTTTTATGAATAGTATTATGTTCACTGGTTTCGTGGATTGTAGTGTACAAAGCAGTTAATCTGCTTGTTTTTTAACATGGTCTCAAACTGTTTAACTCCATTGCAACAGGATTATTCAACGTTAACGTTCTAACTTTGGAGTCATGTTTACTAAAACAACTTCCATTACGCAGCTAGTCCATCCAGCACTTAGAGTAATCCAACCAGGTGATTTATGCCACAATGACTGTGATGTTTAACTCTGTGATTATATTTTGAGTCTGCGTGTATCGTTCAGTAACACGACCTATTTCAGAAGCGAACTTACACATAAGAGAAATCATGGAAACTGGAAGTGGGTGAACGTGGCATTCTACATGTATGATTTCGTGAAATGCTTTGAAGAATCAATAGGAAAAGAACGACTTACTAGTTTGGATGAGAATCTCCAATGGAAACGTTGTTGTCGTTGTATATCCAAGAATTCGTGAAAATAAAATAACTCGGGAGAATTGTACTGATTCCTCTAGCCTAATAATAAAATTCCGTTCTCCCAGAAGGATTAACTCTCGCCATTTGTAGTGTCAGTTTATCCCTAACTGCTCAATTATGTTGACGTATATAGGGAAACATTATTTTCAACATATCCATAGGCCGTGCCGAATGTAGATGTCTTAGCTGTCTCATCAAAACCAATCAAGCATACAACGGTGGAAACATTTGGCAACTACCGGGGAGTGCACACTTACAAATGGACGGTTATTACAAAACGATGGCTAATGACAGATCTTGATTAATTGACTGAATGCGTACATTATGGTATAACACTTAATCAACTTATAACTCAACTAGTCAAATAGTAACCTATTAGGGGGATCTATAGTTAATAGTTTGTATCTCGTTTTATCAGTTCATTTCTGAGGGGCTCGATAGATGACGATTGAAATCTTATCACAATTTTGTAATTACGTGAAGCATAATCAAGTATACAAATAGAGTGAAGTTTTTGGTTCTTATTGGCCAATCGAATTTCACTTTATTCACCAACGATGAACTCTACTTTTAGCTAACATACATGCTTGTAAATCCATCAAACTAATGGATATTGTGCTGCCCAACCATGCACCTGATCACTTTGTTACCTGCCTACTGATTGTTTCTTACAGATAAGTTCACAGATGAGTTCACAGTGGTATTCTGAGATTGTTCGCAGAAATGAGCAGATTTCATGGAAAATGCACTCAACCTTGTAAAAAAACAGTCAGTTCTGTCATTTCACTCCACTGTGGTACAGAAAGAGAAAATTTATCGTTGTTGATATTTTGCACATACTTTTGTTAGAAAACTCAGAAGTTATACAAAACCATTCAAACAGGCAAACTGCATACGCCTAATTTCCATGTTAGGTAGGTCTTTTGGTCACCAACCAATTAAGTGATATTTTCATGAATAGTGGTGATAATGACCAACCTTACGTAATAACTGTATGAAAGATGAACTAAATATGCGCACTCTGACGTGTGACGGAATGCAGGACGAACTTAACGTTATGTCGGCAGATGACGTTGAGTCCACTCTATATTGCGCGATATGATATGGTTTGCTGGTTGGTCAGGTGTCACCGCGGATGCAGATCAATAGGTAGATCGATAACAAATATGCAAGACTTGAAAGTGGATGTTCAGTGGTTCTAGTGATGAATTTAAATGTCAATATATTTGTTCACCTCTACTAGTTTGCATAAGCCAACGTGTATGCCAGAATTGCATTTTCCGTCCATTTCCTTACAATGCTGACTCCAGTAATATTTTTTATTATCTCGTATTACTCGAGCGTACCGAAACGGGCGACAATCATCAACTGGGTAAGGAAAGAGGGTTACTCCTAATCAGAGTTTACGAGAAACAGTATTACTGATGAGCAGTCGGGGATTTGGTTGATGAGAACACAGTCCGCTGAAGTGTATATATGGTGAAAGACAAAAAAGCTTGTATGAGTAAAACCAACGTGAAATTTCCCTTTTTTGTCTATTTATCTATTTTCTAAATCTGCGATTTTCCAAGCAGTACTGATCAAGTGTTCTCAGAAAGTTTCTCTAGCGTATCTGAGTACCTTCAGATTTAGGCGATTTAGGCGAATGAACACTTGTTTACTGACACGTCATCCCATGGTCCTGGCTAATGTGAACATGTTTTGGCTAACTTTCCATTGCTGGTTTTCGCACTGGATTTTGAACAACATTTGTTTAATTTAAAATACAAACACTAGTTGTGTGGATTAGAAGGCTACTTACACATCCGTCATTTTTATAGTCAACTTGGTTATTCCGTCTCTGACTGCAAGCTCACTTGGATACAGTCCATCAAAGAGTAAATTAGAATGATGCTTAATAAAGTGAACTTGATATAAGATGAGTCCCGTTCGCTTCGGCTATTCACTTGCACCACACATTGAATATTCAATTAATTGAAGTATTTCGTAGTTCAGTTCTCGTATCCGCTCTCGATCTTGCCGCAAATTGTCGCGAATTGAATGCAGACGACGGAAGTTTGAACAAAACAGGTGGAACACGGACAATGGTAAATGTTTTAGTATTGGTATGTTCGCCGAGCTTGGCATTTAGGTTGCAAACGTTTCATCATCAAACGAGGTGACATCATCAGTGCGCAAGTGTTTAAACGTGTGGTTATTGAGCGTGGAGTTTGGTGAAGTTCGGTGGATGCCTGGTCTTATATAGCAGAGTGAGTTGACCTTCTGACCTGAATTCTGGTTGGTCGCTTTCTGTTGTTCGTCACCCTTGACCTAACCTGCCATTGGTTGGTTCGTGTTGCATTTGAACTTTGATCCAATATCCGGTTGGTCGTTTCCTGTGATACTTGAGTCTTTGATGTGGAGTCTGATTGGCCGTTCCTTGTTGTTGTCAAATTTTGACCTTGAATCTGATTGGTTGGTTCCAGTAAATTGATTGAGTAAGTCATTTATTCGTTTTGAAATTCCAACCGATTTGTTATTCGTTGGCCGGTTTCGACTTTGGTCTTATCCGTTCAAATTATTCCGTTTGGGTTTGCCGGTATTTGGGCCTGATGGTGTCTACATCTCTTCAAATCCTTGGCTCGCACTGGGTCGTAGATTTTGTCCAGCTCGATGTGCTTGTTTATTGACCCGGCCAATGAATACCAAGCTTCGAGAAATTCTTTTGCATGTCTGGTGTTTGCTTGCGTAAGGACTTCTGCGTGATTCAAGTTGAAGATGTGTCCAGTTTTATCCCCGTGGACGGAAATCAAAGAAAATTGATCATGCCTCTTGATGGCCAATTTGTGCTTAGTGTTGATAATTTCCATCCAGTTTGGCCGTAGTAGTGTTGTCTACAGTCGTTGCATTGGATTTTTCAAATGACGTTTCTTCTGTCATCAAGTTTGAGTTTTTCTTTTGGATTTGATAGTATTCTTCGTATTGTTGCCGTTGGCGTGTGTGCCAGCGTAATACCATGTGGTCTCAGAAGTCTTGCTCTCGTTTCCGAATAGTCTTGATGTGTGGTAGTACAATTCGTTTTGTTGACGGTTCGGTAGGGTTCAAATCTCTTTCTTTCTGCACTAAACATCATCTGAGAAAATTTTTTTGGGTAGCCGTTACGAAGAAATACTCGATACACATAGTTTTCATCCTTTCTTGGGAGCTCTGCGGTGCTGCAGTGTGTTTCGGCTAGCTTGAACAGAGTTCGAATACAACTCCTTTTATGGCAGAATGGGTGGTTGCTGTGAAAATTAACTAGTTGGTCCGTGTGTGTTTCTTTCCGGTAGACTGAAGTCTCTAGTGTTCCATCAGATTTGCGGTTGATTAGTACATCCAAGAACGGTAGCTGGTTGTCGGTTGCAATCCTCATCGTGAATTTGATATCGTTGAAAATGTTGTTGAGTATTCTGTGTGTGTCTTCAATCATTGCGCGTTTGAGGATTACGAATGTACCGTCAACATATCGTATCCAGAGTTTTCGTTTGATCGCTGGCAACGCAATATTCTCTAACCTCTGCATGACCGCTTCTGCGATGAATCCGGATATGGACGAACCCATTGGAGTTCCTTTAAGTTATTCGTAGACTTGACCATTGCATTTGAAGTACATCGACAAACATAGTTCCTTGAGGTTGCACAAACTTTCCGGTTTTAATGATTCACTCGGTCGGGGGTTTTCTTTGGCAGCGTTCGTTGTGTTTCGTTGTCTAGGGTGAGGTCGATGGACGTGAAGAGTGCTGTGACATTAAACAAAATCATTGCTTCGTCCTCTTCTATCTTGATGTTTTTCAGTTTGCTCAAGAACTGTAGAGCATTGCTGATGAAATGTTTTGACTCGTCGATGAGATATCGTAGTCGTTTGAATAGGTCTTTGGCCAGATTGTATATCGGTGTTCCCGGTAGGGCCACAGTGGGTCATAATGAGATACCACCTTTGTGTATTTTTGGCAATCCGTAGAATTGAGCAGTGATTGCATCATTCGGCTGCATTTTGCAGCGTTCCTCTTTGTTTATCTCGTGCGTAGCTTCTAGCTTCTTTAGTGCGGTGTTCATTTTGTTGGCCAGTTTCGTGGTAAGGTTAGCATTGAGTAGGCGGTAGGTGGTTGTGTCGTTGAGTAGTTGTTTTGCTTTCTCCACTTAGTCTGCTTTGTCCATAACGACCGTCATTCGTCCCTTGTCAGCTGGCAAAATTATGATGTTGTCATTCTTTTTGAGGTTGTTCATTGCTTGTTGTTCGCGTTGGGTGAGGTTATGGAACAACCTGCTGTGGGTCATGACTGGGACGATGGTTTGTCTGATTTAGTGTTGTGCCTCTTCTGGCAGGCCGTTAGATTTCCTTGTGTGCTCCAAATTTGCCAAGTATTCTTTGTTTGTTGCATCCCTCGTGTTAAAACTGAGTCCTTTGACCAGGACGTCTTGTTCGTCGTTGGATAGTATGTGATTTGACAGGTTTCTGATTTGCGTGTAGTTGATGGTGCTGGAATTCTTCTTCACCAATTTTGAGAGTTTTGCTTCGAATGCCCTTCTCTTCCTACTCCTGGTTCTTGCTAGTAGGTCACCAGCGTACTCATTGTGCACCGTCGGCGAAGAGATGTGGAGTATGTTAGGTTCAGGTAGGTCATATCAACATATACATTCTGTTCTTGTTAATGATTGCATCGATCAGGACTATGGTCGGTTGGCAACAAATTCTCTCTTCTTTTCAGAAACTTGGATATCTACGGTCTTCTACCCATTATTCTCTTCAGTTTTGTTGGTGTATTGTGTGATGAATGGTTTGCCTGTTATTTTCATAGTCCAATCTGAATTTTTTTCTTCACTCTTATCCTATCTGGAATGCAGTAACATACACTCGTATACTGCAATGCTTCTTTTATTATATTTTACATATCTTTCTTGTCAGTTTAGATCTTGTCATCGTAGCCTTTATCTGTGTTTATTTTCCGAGAGATAAGGGTTTCCTTTTCCTGCTAGCCACTCAATTGGCTACCCAGCATTGGCCGACTGGACACAAAGGCCTCACTCACACACCTACTGGTCTAAATTCTTCGGGTTTATATCGGATTCGTGGCGTGTGAGTGGAACAGAAAGTAGTGCAGCGCAAGCCACTTTGGGGTGATAGTTTGAAGCGTAGGCGTACTTCTGCTTCGGCCACTGTGATAAGCTAATCCGTTTCAGATGCCACCAACCGTGTGTGCTGTGTGTTGTGTGTGTGTGTGCGTGTGTGTAGAATGTATCCAATAAATGAACATATGTGACAAAGGGATGACCTCAAGCTCGCTAACGGTTCTTTTAACGTGCTTTCTGAAAATGAGGGATAGTTGAGACGTCTCGATGAGTAAACGAAAGATGCTAGTGATCTGCAGCAAAATAATAAAACACATTCAGTCGTCCCATTTGAAAGTACTTAGTAATGAAGTTCTTTAACCATGACGTTTTCCTTGGTTTTGCACTTTGGTATGAAGTATTTGGCGATGTAATATTGACAGCACCTTCGGTTTTCTTTGTTGTGAGCTAAGTTAACCAGGTTTAATATCAGGCTGGACAGCGATACACTGCACATATGTCAGGCAGATTAATTTGGCGAACCAGACCGGAAAAACTGGAACTAATTAAGGCTTGTGATTAGTTCGTTTTTTTCCAGCAGATACTTCACAAACAATGTTAACGTGTGTCAAACTTTCACACTGAGCTCCACTAGTTGATGGCCTATTAGTCACGGGATGCGTAAATCATAAACAAAGTTGGGCAAAAGATGTACAACCTAATTATTATTTCCTTCCTCGCATACCAAAGCTCATTTGGTCGACAGATGATGAATTGATCAATAATGGAATGAAAGTCAGATGTAGAATCGAATGAAATATGATGGCTTGATATATAACTGACACTCATCACTGATCACGTAGGCGATCGGCACCGCTAGGCGAGAAACAGCAAAGCGCTTTTTCTTGCTGAATGAAAGAATGCTTAGTATGTCGAGCTGACTGCGATACGGGCTTCATTTCACAAGTCTGTGCAGGAGACGGACCAAAGAACTATGCCTTCGTGGAATCGAGTGTCACTTAAGATGGTGACAAATTGAACACATACGAGGCGTATAGCACGGTTGAAGGATAACTTTACGAAACGGATCAGTAGGGAAGTTAGTGAGAAATAGCTGAGATTACATAAAGCTGGTGACTAGTTTAATAATTCAGCGGACGCCCTCTAGAAAAAATTTGCGTAACGAAGTGAAAATATGGTGTACATTAAATGTTATGCTTCTACTGTGGACTGTTTGCCAGATTCATTATATTCTACCGGACAATACAACTTCGCATCTAATGAACCATTTCCACTGTTCATCATTATTTTACCAAACCACAATACTGGACTACGGTTCGGTGCGACCAGCTAGACTATCAAACCGAGTAGGTTTGATTGAAGAATACCCGTCACCCGATGCTCGAATCATCCAAACCAATGAACAAGAAGGTAGCCGATAGGAATTTCCCCGAACTTGATCGATTTCCCTCTAAACAATCAAGCCCGTGCTAGCTCATTTTCCGTACAGAGTGGAATTAATGATCGGGTTTTGTAATTAGCCGACCAACGGGAATGCATGACATTGATCGTTCGGGCTGATAAACGGCTTTTACATCCTGCTTTAAAAATAGCTTCGCTTATGTTGTACTGCATAATCCGAAACTGTCAGAAAAAGCTGTGATATATTTTGCCCCAGCTGGGTGATGGCTTATATCACGATCGAAAAAAGCACATTTTCCTGTGTATTCAGCTGGCGAAAATATGACACTGGTGGCCAAATTGCAGAACTCATTAATGCAACTATCCAGAAGTTTCAAGTCCTAAATCCAACGAGTGACAACTAGATTGAATGTCCGATATTCTACGACGTTGGCCGGTGAGGGAAACTTGTGACCACAAAAATAGCATACACAGTTCACCATT
>JTDE01001560.1:30990-50449 GCA_014338405.1 Paragonimus skrjabini miyazakii | reverse complement strand
TTGAGGAACTTCTCAGAAAACGTCTTGGTGTTTGAAAATCAACACAGAGCTAGGATCAGCATGCGTCGGTGATTGCATACAGACAGAGTGAAACATTACACTTTCCTAACGGATTGGGCTATCACGATAATTTTCTCACCAAACGATAGATGTATTCACAAGTGAAGCAAATTTACAAGTTAGTAAGAGATTGATTGAAACTCAACAATTTTCCTCTAGAACCTGAGGCACGTCATGCTATGTTATAGGTTCACCGCATCATTTGTTGTATCTGACGTGACGTTTTATGATTGTGTTGCCAAAACGCCATGTGTCGCCTATCATTTCTCAGTTTTGTGGTCTAGATTTTAAGCGAAATCTACTGCACCTCAATATGCTGGCAATGACTGGTGTTTTCCTGTATCGAACAATCGACATCCAAACAGACCTTGAACTGGTTTTTATTCATGCGACCTATGGCGGAAGTACAGATGTCGCAGACATGTTTGATGCATGTGGGTATGCAATCGGTTGCTGTAATTCTGTTCGAAGGCTGATTACACCGGGCTATATTCACGATTTGAAAAGAATGGGCCGACCATGCTTATTAACAAGTGGTTGTTGTGCAACTGATATTTCTCGACGTATACAATGCAGTCCACAGAATGGTGTACATTATTTCACTCAATAGTGTAACACATCGAAGTGCGCTGTACATAAGATACTCAGAAGTTACAAGTATCAATCATACCGGGAATCTCGATTAAATAAACGTCCGTTATGGTGTGCAGAAAAACTTGATTTATTTCGCATGTAACGTATTTCGTAGAATGACATAAATTCGATTGTAGTGACTAACAAAGAAATATTCCGTTCGAATGGATTCATACAGAAACATCGGTTTTGACACGATGACGTCAACGTATCAAAATAACTTTCAGTTTGGACTGTAGTCATACAAATAACACAATGATTGTTTGTTCAGAAAATCAACACTGGAGGTATTTATCTCAACATTACCTGGAACACAAACACATTCACACAACAATAATGTCGGAGATGTTACGGTTGTCAATGCTAGGTTCATGTTCGGAGAACATCATTTAACACCAAAGTGCACTCCAGTGTTTCTTGGTTTTGCGAAAAAATATTGTGCGCTGAACTAATGCTCAATATTAAGTAAATACTTTGTTAAGCCACAACGAGTTAAAACCAAAAGAGTTATGGGTTTCGCAACCTTTAGACCCTCTCGGAGAGATTTTATCAACCGATTGGCAACCTATAGGATGTGGGGGTTCACAGTTCATCTGAGGTCATCACGTGACGATCCCAAGTGCAAACAAGGGTAGATAAGTATAATGTTGTGTGACAGTGTGTGCATATGTGTGTTTAATTTACTCGCGTGTAGGTTGTTTGGGTTGGTGTGGGTGACAGGGTGTGTCGTAAACCTTTCCTGTGCAGTGTCATTGTTGTCCATCCAGTAAATCCGGCCAAACGACTGACAATTCCAGGTCATCTGATCGGTTCATCGCTTGTGGTGTATTAGCGATCAGCAAGGCTTCTGCCAGTTGACGTTCTTTGTGGTTACGGGAACCACTTTTTAGCAGAGTAATATGGTCGAAGTCAACCTGATGTTGGTTACGGATCGCGTGTGCCGCAATGGTTAAATCATGTTCTAATTTCCAGAGTTACTGAGCATTGGTAGGAGGCTTCTTACCACACCTTACATGTTCTTTAGTGCGTACTTCCAGCTGCCGGGCGGTCTGTCCAATATATGACAGTTTTTAAATGTAATCCAATAAACACAGTCTGCTTGCTCCAACACTGTTCCTTTGTCCTTTGAGTGGACTAACTTATTCCCTAATTGATTGGTGGCTTTAAATGCCACTCTGATATTGCACTGATTGAGGACCCGCCTAAGGTCCTCCGATGTATTCCTTTTGTACGGAATAACGATAGTTGATAACCAGTTCATAGGCTCGTTGATCTTGCTACAAAGTAGCTAATGAATTGGACGTAGGATCTTGTTAAAATGACCGTTGGCTTTCAATGTTGACTTTACAGTCTTGTATTCCTTCGACAGCTCGGCCTTTTGAAACAGACTATATGCAAGTGTCTTCCTGGTGCACATGGGATGTTCCAAACTAAAGGAAAGGTATCGATTAGAATGGGTGCCCTTTCTGTGCACGCTTGTTTCCAGGTTACATTCGGCTCTTCTGCGTACTCTGCAGTCGAGAAAACTCAGCTCACGGCCCATTAATTCGCGCTCAATCGTAAATTTGATTTGCTGATGAAAGCAATTTATGTGTTCCATGAATTTATCAATAGTTTTTCTATGTATCACCACTAACGTATCATCGACATACCTCCATCAAATTCTAGGTGGATCAAGAAAGTTGAACAGGAAATTTTTCACTAGATCTTGCATGAACAAGTTAGCAACTGTGGGAGAGATGGTTGAGCCCACTGCTACTCCGTCTATTTGCCGATAGAGGACTCCCTTGAAAGTAAAGAAGGTAGACCGTAAGCAATGCTCCGTAGCTCCTATAACCTAATTAACTGATAAACCTGTTAGTTCAGCTAAACTGGCATCTGCTTCAAGAAGCTGGCGAATCACCTCTAGACTTTCCCCTACTAGAATCTTGGTGATCAACGAAATATTAGCAAAGGTGACCAGACATTCGTCCGGGCTTAAACTAAGTTCCTTCGGCTTGGTAAGTAGTCGTCTGGACTTCCGAATAGAAAGGTCTGTGCACTGTTCGAGAGGTTTAAGAATACGAGACAAAAATCGGCCAGGTCATCTGTTGGGGTTCTTGTAAAATGAACAACTGGCCGGACTTGTATCCCGCGTTTTTGAATTTTTGATAAACCGTAAAACTTCGAAGCTAGTGTTGTTTTTGGATATAGGGTAAACCAGAGTGACTTACCCAGGCTGAATTCCATCTTCCAGAGCAAATTTGCTGTTGAAGCTTTTGATTTGTTCAGAGTGGAGTGCTGTATCTCAACCGGAATCGTGATGTACGGACCATGTGAAATGTGGTCATCTGCCATGCGTTCATAATCTGCTTTGTTCAGGATGACCACTTGAATCCCTTCGCCTGTTTTTGTATTTTTCCCCGTTTATTTTAATACATGTCTCCACCTGACTATTGACGGGTAGTGCAGTGTGGTCGTTCGTCCTGTCTACCCTAGTACATTCTTGTCATTCAATGCATCAATGCTCGAATAACTAGTGGCACTGGAATATATGTCGTTTCAATATATACGTATACAAGAAGGTCTGAATGAGACTTTCGGACTTCCATGGATGAATAGAAATGCGCCAAGTAAGTGGTCGGCATAGTTGGCAGACTACTTCCCCGAATTTGTTACTTTGGGATAACCTTAAACGCATTGTCTGCAAGGAATGTTCACAAAAATTAGAAGAACTCAAAATGGCCATACTTCTGAAATATGATATAATCTTATAGTATTCTACCATGTGTACTGTCACCAGATCTAAGGAGAACGTTTCTTTGTGAGAAAAACTAAATGGCAACATTTCTGATTTTTTGTGAATATGTGGATTATATACAATTACTTTCATCCCACTTTCTACCTGCATGATGATAAATTTGATCTTCCAATAGTACAGCATATCTTTGGCCGTATTTCGCAAGTACATATGCTTGATAGTTTCATTAAGCTTTAAATGAAGCTAGGAAAACCAACAACTGTGTGGCCGATTATAATGTCACCATGGTAACGCGTTGATTCATGTGTAATCGAATACCACGGATTAGGTACCATAGGCTTTCATTTATATAACTTTATTCACTCTAGACAGGAAACTCATGATTGTATGTAACATTGAAAATGAGCGCTTATTAAGCTGGCGATAGCAAGTAATATCTACTGCAAACTGTGATAATAGTTTCAGTACTGATAGCTAATTCTTCTAAAACGAGTTATTGATCATTCAGTGGTCGTCTACCACCGTGATTGTGTTCCAGTACAGTTTTTCCAGGGCACTATTCAGAACATGACAGGTTTGTAAAGAACAAAACATCTCAATCTGTACCATATGTTTCAAGGAGCTGCTCGGGCCGATCTTCATAAAGCATACGAAAAATACCGCTAAAATATTGGAAAAAACGTCACGATGTGGAGTAGATATTACTCAGAATCTAGACCACAAAACTGAGAAATGATAGGCGACACATAGCGTTTTGGCAACACAATCACAAAACGTCACGTCAGATACAACAAATGATGCGGTGAACCTATAACACAGCATGACGTGCTTCAGATTCTAGGAAGAAACTGCTGAGTTTCAATCAATCTCTTACTAACTTGTAAATTTGCTTCACTTGTGAATACATCTAACGTTTGGTGAGAAAATTATCGTGATAGCCCAATCCGTTAGGAAAGTGTAGTGTTTCACTCTGTCTGTATGCAATCACCGACGCATGCTGATCCTAGCTCTGTGTTGATTTTCAAACACCAAGACGTTTTCTGAGAAGTTCCTCAACAGCTCGGTATTATCAATCATGGATCGTGGAGGCCAAAACACAGGGACGATGAAGCCGACCGATTTCCCCTGAACTGTGCATGCATCCTCGTGCCGACTGGGATGGCTGTGTTAACGGCGGTGTATCGTGGCCGTTCTCTAACCCGGCTCGGTTAGGAGGCCTGTGTTTTGGGTTTTCTCTCTGGATAAGACTTTCAGTTGGAATTCCCGTGAAATCGTTTGAAGTGAAGGTTTTGTATCCTGACTCAAAATCGTGAGACTCTCCGTACGTCCGAGTCAATCTGTTAGCCTTTAGTCGTGCGACCGCGTTCACAACTGAGGCCTACAGAAATCTCTTAGGTCATTGTTAATTAACTTCGGGAGGCGTGAAAATTGCGATGAGACATCTGCAACGGAAAAGGGCAAATTTGACACGTGGTGCTCTGTCCTAAGAAACAACTTCATATAACCGTTTCACAAAATTGCTAAGTGGTGTATGATACTTTTGTTGTAGGCCATAACAGTCATGACTTGATCAGATAGCCCTGTCGACAGAATATGCATTCACCTTGATAGTAAAAGGCTCGATAATCAGATAAATTAGTCGACTACAGTTTACCCTAAGTGCATCTGAACAGAAGGTTTCTTTATCCATTCGTTTTTTAGTATTCAACCAGAATCTCATACTGCATGCAGGAAATGTGAGAGTTGGCATTTCATAAAAGCCTGTCCATATATAACGCGAAATTGCAACCTAGGTGATTGAAGTAGGCATCAATTGAATTAGGAACCAATGTTTACCGTAATAAACAGGCATGTTCTCAATCACGATAATTTTAACCCCAACATTCGGTGGGTTAAATCGGTACATTTAATACGTCTGTTATTGTCCTCACTAAAACTGTGAGCATTGATTTCACGCACAAACGCGAGTTGATGTTCGCTACCGTTATTCGTTTTCTACGGTTATTTCAATTAGAAATTGTTCCAGACATTACTGTTAATACACATTGTTTAAGGGATGCATTAGATTGTGCAGATCTTCAACCCACTGACAACCTAACCTATAATACTACTGTTGGTCAAATGGTAGTTGCAGGAATGGTGAACTGTGTATGCTATTTTTGTGGTCACAAGTTTCCCTCACCGGTCAACGTCGTAGAATATCGGTCATTCAATCTAGTTGTCACTCGTTGGATTTAGGACTTGAAACTTCTCGATGGTTGCATTAATGAGTTCTGCAATTTGGCCACCAGTGTCATATTTTCGCCAGCTGAATACACAGGAAAATGTGCTTTTTTCGATCGTGATATAAGCCATCACCCAGCTGGGGCAAAATATATCACAGCTTTTTCTGACAGTTTCGGATTATGCAGTACAACATAAGCGAAGCTATTTTTAAAGCAGGATGTAAAAGCCGTTTATCAGCCCGAACGATCAATGTCATGCATTCCCGTTGGTCGTTTAATTAACACACCCGATCGCCTGAAGGCGGTATTTGTTATTATCTTCTATGTATATCGATAGTCGAAGCATTGACTGTGTTTTTTATTTATCAAACGAATCGCTCCGTTTCGACGCAAAGTATTCTACAACTCCAGACATTGTAACAGAAACTGATCAGTATTTTCTTCTTCTATCTGTAAACCTCCTGGGAGAATGCTATTTTTTTGAAAAATATTTCAACCGAATCGTGTCCACATATTCAAATCAACGATGAGACACAGCAAACGTAAAGAATAAATACACACATCGTATCGCTGCAGTTAATTAGCGTTTTTGGTAAAGTGTATTCGAGTAACCTTCCAACAAACCATGGATACGATGCTTCCTGGGTTGTTGTCGCATACAAGTATGACCTCATATATGTCAGCCGCATTGTTGAAATATCCTTTAGTCATTTAGACGAACCCATGAAGTCTAAAGGACAATTTGGAGCTTACATTAGCATGAATGAAATTTTCCGTCTTTCTCTATGCTTTTCTTACCTACGTCTTAGTGTTGACTTAAGTGGAGTTCAAATCAATCCAGTTCATTTTATCTCAGTTCAGTTTACAAGATATGCGAAGAGTGATAATGATGTCCAGTCTTTCGCACTTGTAAGCTCCAGTAATCCCATCCTGCCGCAACAGTTGTTGAGGAGACTTTCACCAACAACGTGATGCATGATTGCAAAACCGCTGACAAGCACGGAATGCTCACCAATTTGTACACACGTACAATGTCAGGAGCATCGTCACTATAAACCTCATTCGGACTCAAAACTGTCCAAGTTGAAAACTAAACATAAGTTTCCATTCAAGCTGCTTCTACAGAGTCAGAGACGCATACAAACGAACAAAAGTGTTAACCCTAAGAAGGGAAACAATCACACACCTTGCTGAAACAGAAACATCTTAACTCCCTCCCCTAAAATTACCATCAAATTGGTAGTCGGAACCGACTAGTGTGGTGGCCGTCACTATCAACCACCACTACTATAAATCTTAAAAAGAAATTCAGCTTGTGTTCGTACAAAATAATGCATACCTAATACTCACTGTAGAGAAAGGTAAAGAGGTTTCTACTGTTGATGATACAATTGTCCAATTCAAGTACTTTCTAAGGAACGGACGGTCAACGAACAATGCCAAAACCCTTTGGACACAGTGATTTCTTGTCATTCTTAAATGATTGTCTTTTGTTCGGTTAATGAGTAATAATTCCGACATCACTTAATTCAGATGTTCGAAGACAGTTTCATGAGATACACCGGTGGTTGACTACCGTAAAATCTTTCATGCGCAATTATCTTGATTGGCCTCTAATGAATCGAGACTTTCATGAACTAGCTAGTGGGTATCGTAAGTGTCCAGCAGTTTCAAACGCACCTTCACAAATTAACCATAGCTTTGGCCGTTCGAGGAAAATCTAGAACACTCAGTAATGCTCTTAACCTGATCAACTTTTATTCTACATCTAAATGGACGAAAAGTAACATCATAGAAAGACCGATAAGCCCTCTGGAAAGCTTGTTCAACATGATAGCTTGTACCCGGGTCTTTCCAGATAACGATGCTCAGTTCATATCCAACCAGTTCTCAAAATTTTCCACAACGAGTGGTATTGTTTACCTAACAAATTCAGTCTGATGTCTCTGGTAGAACTCAATCTCTTATCGTTACGTGTTTTTCGATCTTGAACGGGCGTCATTTTTGTGTTTCTTGCCTCACATTATACCTTTATTTATTTCGGTACTGTGTTTCTGTTGTCAGTTCAAGCATCCGGCGTTTCACTCGTTTTCGTTTCGGGTGGGGGGACTGATAACTGTGTTTCCCTCTATCTCCGGATACACAAATGGTCGGTAGAATCGTGGATTCGCTACCGAACGAAAGCTTAGTTGATTAACTCCGTACTGTTAAATGCTTCGTCTTGCAATATCCGAAGAATACCACTGGTAATCCTTCTTCCCAGGTGTTGCCTCTCTTGTTCGGTGGTTTCTCTGGCGTATGATTGAACTAATTATTCAGCCTGTTGGTCTGCGGATTTCACAGGGATTTTCGTTGGCGCCGTTCTCCAGATGCAACCGCTTCCAACCGGTCTTTCTCAACTCCGAGTGAGACCCCTTAGATTTGGTTTCCCCTAGTAAATATTCGCTTATCTGAAGATCTTGCTCATGACTGTCCAATATTTTCTTCAGAAATATAAAACATCCTTCCCCAGTTACAAATTTGAATGGCGAAATCAGAAGACTGGTTTTGCAAGACAGTAGTACTATTTCGTATGTTCCCATCAGCTGTTCTTCCATACTAGCAGTGAATTTTTCGTTGCAGCAAACATAAGGTTACTAATAAGCGGTAGATAATTTAGTAAGCACAACTTATGCACAATTCACAATTGCTCAAAGCTCCCACATTCATGCAAACTTTCCAGCTGATCTGTTTTCAACAAAAGCACTAAAATCGAGTTTCGTTCTGGTTATGGTTCGCCAATAGCGTGTATGCTTGTCACAACCGGGATCTGAATGCTGTCTACGTTCTGATTTGGCAACCGTTTTGCCGATTGCCCCATGGGATTTACAGTAAGCACGACTGCTTTATACCTGAACGTTGGGCTACATTCGTCTGCGACTAATGCCGGAATAAACATTCTGAGCGAGGTAGTGGTATTCACTGCTGACTGGCTCTCCTAAGTGCGAAACTCAAATCTAATGTTCCTATTCAGATGGATTTGGCTGAAACGTTTATGTGAATACCAAAACTGCAACCAGTCGATATCGATATTCAGAATAAGTCGACCAAATCCCCAACATTAAGCAGTAATTAAAGACCTGCCCAGTAAGCTTAATGCTTTTTGTGATTTCAATCTGATAGGTAATATTAATCGTGGGTTTATCGATGAAAGCTAACAGAAGAATTACAGGGGGAGATCAGGCAACTTGAACATCACTCATAAGTGAAATCAATTAACCACTGGGATGGGGTAAGTGGCTGATGCCTGATCTGAGGCAAACTGCCTAATACTCAACACGTTACTCCCTTGGCAAGTGCCCGTTTTTCAGATACGCTTTTATTAATGCCAGTGTTATTTTGCACTTACAGCCTAGTAATTTTGGTGGACGTGATAGCATGTTCGTTTCTCTCCTACCGACAGCATTGGCCGGAGCCTATATGAAATTTACAAACACATGCACGTCACGGTAGATAACGGGTAATGACCGAAAGCACCACAGTCTTCTTAAATTAGGTTTCCGTTTATTCCAGCTCATCACAATTATGTTTTCAGGTGGCGAACTGATATTCGAAAACTTGTGTCCACACCCACCTCGATATACCCACAACGTTTAATGATTATCTTTGTTAATTAGTGCGCACCTGCGTAGCATTGTTAAATGTTTAATCGCAGGGTTTCTATTTTTTGCCTAAATTCTGAGTCGCTGACCCTGAGTAGTCGATGTGGGCAGTGACGTGCTAGATCTTGCTGTAAGGCTAGAAAATTGAGATAGTATACGACTTTTTCATCACTACTCCGCTGTATCCCTCTACCGATGCATAAAAAGTTGCATGTTTATGGCGAATGACAAGCTGGTATGGGTTTTTTGGTTCCCAGTCAAGAAAACAGGAATGCTGCAATGAAATAGGCAATGAAGTCAGAGGTCTTATGCCTGGAATCCAACTCTTGTGCCGACCACCGGACTGCAGCTTCCAGTACGTCCCATCACTGTCAAGCAAAACGCAAGGTTGCAGACAATGAGTTGACTCTGGTGAAGCGTACTCAACCTAGTGAATTTTGTGAAGTAGGATTATTTTACTTGGTGATCGACCAAATGTGTTCATCATGAAGACATTCTGCAACGTTAGTCTTTGCTAACATAGTGTTATGCTCATGCCACCGATGAACCGAGGCCACCATAGGTCGAACACACAGATCCTGTGGGCCTTCACTGAACGGTTAGACCAGGTTTTGTAGCCATGCACTAAGGCTGTCTGAACAGTTGTATACTATATTTAGCTTTCTGCAAAAAGAATGAGATCATCTCAAGACTACAAATGGTTTAAGTTTCCAAACTCCTCTTTACCTTCAGATAGCTGAACTAATCAGATATTCCACCAGCGCTGCTATTACTCATAAGCTACACGAACTTCTCGATCACCTCTAGCGGCTCACCATCAATGGAGAGGACAGGAACAGGGTGTTGTAACAGAAAGGGCACAGAGGCAGTATCAAACTGACAAAGAAAACCTCTTATCTATCTAGGACAATCAGAACTCCCAGTTAGCCATCAGGGAGTGCGCCGTTGTTACCAGTGTACTAAAGGTTTCAACGTCCAAGGCTCGGAAGTATTTCTATACAGCTAAATTTATACTTCGTCTATGTTTACTTAATGATTTGACCTACTGAAATGTCAAGTAGGAAGTAGGATACAAATAACGTCGTTGTTAAGGCTGGATGATTAACTGACAATATTCCTAACCCTGCTAAGATCTGACAGTAACTCATTTTCGAAATGATAGCATACGTTTCCCCTTTGAAATGGCTTCATAGTGCAGTTCTATATACCCGATCGAAGGTTTCCTAATGTCTAAAAGTCGACAATAGTTAGCCTTCTATTTAAAAGGCGTTGTTCAAGCAAGTGGCTAAGTGTAAAGAGATGATCTATGGACTCATAGTCATGATGAAACCCAGGTTGTTGCTGGTGGATGTAATCGATTGTGGAGATTAGTTTACGAATTATACCGAATGCTAGCACCTTCGTGATATATGAAGTCGGGCTAACACCCTGGATCGAGTTCGTCACTGGTTGAAAAGTATAGTGTTTTTAAAACGGCAATTATGAATATGTTGACAGATGATGAGCACAATTCTGATTAGATGCAAACTGAACTTTTTCAGATGACCAATAACTTTTTCAAACTCCACTACGTTGACATTGACCACAATAAGTGTGGACTAAAAACCATTAATGTACTCGTTTAGGCAATCAACGATAACATGTCATTCAATGAACGGTTGATAAATAGTAAGGGATTCATTGTGACTAGACTGATATAAAATCTTGTGGCAATTTAAAATGCTTTGTAACCTCAGAAATGCCAAAAGCTAACTCAAAAATGTTGTATGAGATGTATGATGGAACTGCATTACGTTTGATACCTTCAGATAAAATATTCGATTTCATCTAATCAGCAAAGTTTTTGGGAGCGTGTGTGTGTGCCACGTTGAAGGACCCAGGAACACCATACCTGTTGTTTCTGTCGCTGGTTCGAATCCAGCAGAAGCCCTGACTGTAAACAGTTGGGTCTTATCTAAAATCATAAATCTGCCAAACTGCTCATTATTAACATAATTTGAAAATATTAGTTCAATGGACTTTCAATGAATAGAAAGCTGGATTTCAGTAGACTATGTTTGTTGGGGTGGAACAAACCCGACTTATAAACTTCGAGTTCAGTAAAACATAGTTATGAAGAGAGGAGACAAAGAAAAAAACGCTTGTGGATAGGGAGTGGATGAACCACAGGCTCGCTCATCATCTGCACACAACAACCAACCTGTTAAACCTACAATCGAACAGGAATGTTCAATCAGATATGAGAAAACGAATACTTGGAATCACTTGACATATGAGTTTGAGTAGACACTTACCAAACGAACTGTGAAGAACCGATCATTTCTAAACCACATGCCACTAACAAACCATAATTATTCGAGTCATTCGCAAACCATACTGAAGGCCATCCGTCTCAACATCGTAACAGCAATTGCTAAGGGCTACATTACTCAGATCGATGTGATGAAGTGGTTGCTGATCATTGCGTTTCACTCTATTTTGGAAAACTTTGACAGTGTACTCTCAGGAATTTTCCCACAATTTTCTTGAATACTAGTGCAGTGAAGATGAGCGATCGTTATAGACTACTCGTACCACTGCTATTCAGTAGTAGGACCAGAGCACATAGTTTGACATCGTACAAGCCGCAGGGGAAATGCAGGGAGGAACATCAGAGTGCAACATCGCTCATAGTGGTTCCTGCTACTTAAAGGAACTGAGCATTGACGTCTGCGGCAACCGAGACGGTCTGGGGCCGAATACTGCGTGCAAATAAGTGGTTTTGTTTCTGGTCTTGTTTAAACGCTTAACCCATGTGTTGCTTTGCCGAATAAACAATTCTTGTGCCATCCGTGTTCTTGGATCACAACACTAGTACGGCTTGTTACTGTATTCGTCCGACTGGCCTCATCACCACACTTTCACGCATGATCGGCTGCCTCCGTGTATTTCTTGACAACGTTTATTTACTCTGTTATTAGGTAGCATGGTGGCTGTTCGACCACAATGAACGAATGCGGAATACCCCCAAGTGTATCCACTATTTTTGATCGGATGCATGCAACTGACAGTGGCAACTGGTTCACAAGAGTTGGAGTGAGTCCGTGGATGCGACTGGACACTATGAGTCCATAACACTGTTGCTGCGTTCAAATCAACAATCACAAACTTGTGGAATAGTCTATACTTGTTTGCTGAATGGAACACCTATTTACGCATACAGATTAACCAGTTGCATTCTGCTTGAACAACCTAACAATCAGGATGGTGGCTTTCAAATACAGAAAGGTCGACTGTAAACACAAAGTGGGGAAGGTTTTGCTGAAATGAAACAGAAGAGGAAGAACGTCGTTTGCTAGTTATAACACAGTTATACCCGTCTTTGTTGTCGGGGTGATAGTAAACAATCTGGAAATAGAATGGATATTACGTGGTACTCAAAAAACGGAACCGCACATGTATACGCATCAAGGCTGCCTGTGTGCCCCACATTTGTGCTGAGACTCAGGCTGCGTTCTATTGGTCGCGCCCTCAACGGTCAACAGCTTAAGATTAAGAGAGATGCTCTTAATCCGGCTAACGTACTCCGTTGCTTTCAGATATCATGAAATAGTGGACTGAATAGCACTCGCACGTGAGTCCCAAACTTTTCCACCGTTCAGCCGCTGTGTTTGACGTAACAAGTATAACTAAATTCGTAACCTGTATTATGGCTGGCAAGTGCGTAATTCGAGTTCTTTCTCAATGTGGAAAGTAACCCACACTCTTAAATCGACCGCGTCAAATATACGTTTACAACTATTTCGCTTCTTGTTATATAAATGTGATTAAATCTTCAACATTGTGACAACGATAGGTACAAATGTTCAACATTTTAACTTCCGGCTTGTACAGTTCGCAACAAAGCTTGCGGGAGAATGATCTTGTGAAAACTTTTGATGAATGTGCTTCGATTGTCAGATGAGAAAAGTTAGCGACTCTTTTCGATTAGGGCTCGGACGAAACAGTGTTTTGAGCCATGTTAGCGGAATGATTTTAAACTGAATATACTGCACTATCTAACTATGTTCTCCATGCCATCATCTTGCAATAGATCTTCACTTATACATATCTCTACAATGAAAAGTTTAACAGATTCCTAAAATTCTGCAATGAATGAACTACTAATCAGGATTGATGTCGTAACTGCACTGACAATATCAAATGCTGTGGGTTAAATGGTTAGTACCGTTTATCCCTTTAAATGCATCATGAAACGATTAGCGAATATGGGTCCAGTACACTTCGTATTACCAAAATATCGATCAATCAGTAAAATTATCCATTACAAACAAACATGATATATTGGTGTATAGGTTCATGAACTTCAAATGAGAACAGTGCTAGGAAGAGGTTGTGCTCTGTCGTACAGTTTTGATACTGGATCTGGTTGAAGCTATCGAAACGCTCGTAAAAACTGAGTGCACATCCGTTGGTACCATTAGCTTGTGCTATGAACTGAAATCTCCGTGAAATGCAACGAGTGACAAGTTGGAACACTTTTCCCCTTTCATAAATTTGAACAGTTCGTAAGCGCGCCAAAGTGAATCGGGCTAATTGGCCACGTTGATCACTGAGTCAGTCGAGTAACAGTCATGCCCCAATCATTCGAGGCTCTGTTTCATTGATCACTGGATACTTAAACTTTGCCAGGCACAAACCAGAGATAGGTGCGTCACCTCATGTGGTCACCACGTGTGAAGACGTTAAACTACTCAAGTTATTTGAGGCTTTGTTAATCACCTGTCTGAAATCTCTTTGTGCATCCAAAACGATTTAACGGCTACAATACGCCTGCTGTGTTTTCCACAACCAGGGTGAAGTAACCATATATTGATATAAGTTCATGTAATGTTTTCGGGTTGATCGAGCAGCTCTTTTCCAATAGTTCTTCATCGCTTATAACGAACTGCTTTGAAGTCACGTCTAAACAGAATTATAAACACTATGCTAGAATTTACAATACTGTCAGTAAGCTCTACTCGGTACGATTACGTCGAAATTTGCTTAATTCGGCAGTATAATTGTAATATGAATGAATCCATTTTGAGTTGTTTACCGAAAAATAGTTGCGCTCTACTCAGTAGACAGTTTTGTCCGATCAAGACACGACGGTAACTGTGGACCGGGACGACAAAATAGATGGGGCCCGAGAAGTGGTCTTTGGTGTCATCGGTTGATCGTACAACTACCGAAACTGTCTGAATGTAAGAACCAAAACTACTGGATTTTAGCTTGCAAAGTCTGGTCCACTGTAAGAGCTTACATTGCAATTCTGTTCATTGAACGCATTGTTTACTTCACAATATGATGACTCAGAGTAGGAACAAATGAGGATATTTTTACTTAACAGACGGTGGCAATCGCAGCAACTCCTTGATATGTGTATACTGTAGACTTAACTCGGCAAAAGTACTTAGGCGTTTCTTACAGAAAGTAGTAATGAGTGGGCTTAGCGTATGTGAACCAATTTCAATATGGCTACGTCTCTCTACATGTATGTAAATTCACACATATGTGCTCATCGTAATCAACCTTATTGTACTGTTTCCTCGATTTTCGCTTCAGACTGTCTGTTCAGGCTATTTAGTCATGTATACCATCAATTTCGTTTTGCGGAATTTTGTTTCAATGTTTAAAAATAGTCAGGAATCCTGTCTACTTGACGAACGGATATGGGTTTCGTTTTGTGTTTCCCCGTTGTGTGGAAGATAACAAACAAAATTTCGAGACTTCTTCTTACTCTTGAAAAAATATATAAGTAGATTTGCATAACATTGGCAGAAAATCTATTCTGATTATTCCTTCCCTCTAAGGAATTAGTTATATTGGGATGCTCACGTCCATCACGAGGTGGATGAAAATGTGAGCACATCGAGCGATTAATAAAAAAACAGTCTACACTAACTGTTTTGTGTCTATCAAGATCTAAATAACTGATTGCATCGAGGGTCTCTTCCTATCGGATACAAAAAATCAGATGAGCTGATTCGACAAAGAGCCACGGAAATCATCTGTGCTCACTGCTGCTTTAAGTATTCAGTAAGTATTGAACGATTGGACTCGAGTTTTGCTCTAGTTAACTCCTCCTATTTTGTGGATAACCGTTAAACTGACAGTACAGATGGCTCATTATTAGTGCAGCTATTGCTCTGAACCATTAAAATAATCATGAAATTGCAGTATATTGTTGCATAATATGAGTGGTATTTTGAACAAACATAAGAGATTACATATTAACTTGGTTCATTCCCATGAAACTATGGTGAAATTAATGAACGGGCCAGTGTTGTTTCCTGTAAAGAAGAACTCCATACACGAAACACATGAAATTCTTCATGAATGTTATTTTTAACAAGAAAGAGCCATTTATCCACCGCAGCTATATCTTATCAAAAAGTTCCAGTTCTAGGAAGAAACATAAGTTTTCCTCATTGAGGATTTTAAGAATTCCATCAAATTAAAATGGATAGAACAACGTTAATTACTAGTTTGATTCTGTTAACTGAGGACTCTGCCCCCTTTGCGCAACTCGTACGATAAAATACTATGGATTATGATACAACGTTAGACAAAGTTCCTCTTTTCCCGAATAAATGTGTGCCTCCGTCAAGCCACAACTTGCCTAACGGGCTGGATTTGTTTTTTAGTCTATGACAAGTTTTGTTCCCGCACTCAGAAATGGCAGCCTTTGTTTCTAGATCAGCATCAGACCATTAAGTGTCTCAGTATTTCAGTCGTTTTAAACATTCACAGTTTGAACTATCCAATATTGTTTTCACCATGTTAATTGATTGACCGTAGAGAGCACTGCTAGTACCTCAATGACATATTTTAAAACTAAGCAGACGTTTGTTTCATGTAATTAAACTAAAGTTGACAGTATAACGTAGTGTCATGTGCTCAGACATTCCATTCGAGCCTCACCTGTTACTACAACTAAATTACTGCGGCGAACGTATATCAAACACACACGGCAACAGTAATTATAAATGTGGGTTTGCTACATGAGGTTATAATGGGCAAGACTAGAAAAAGACTTTCGGATGACGTGACGGATGTTAGATCTCAGCAATGTCAAAGCAGTGCTCTACCGATGAGCTTCAAAAAGAAGAACATCTGAGCCTAGCAATTGTTTTCAGAATGGGTTTGCAGAAAATTTTCTGTGAAAGCGAAGGCTGCGATCAGTTTTGAGTGGTATTCAAGCCATTTCAACTAACTCCCCCAATACTTACCAGTGCTCTGAATATCATTCAACAAATTTACTGATTTATATGATTCCAACCTGATAGAAAATCTTACTCGTGGGGGTAAACAACTGGAGCAAACAGAACAGTTATTTTACCTGTTTTCGATGCGATCGAGCATTTTGAAACTTACAAGCGTGCGAATTTGGGCAAGCGACTGTGCAACACTATATATATATATATGCAATACATATAAAATATATACGATGCATGGCTGTAGTTTGAACTATGGTCATAGTGTAAATACGCACCACTGACGAGCTCTAACAAAAACGAAGCTTAAGTCTAGCATTTCATTTCGAAAGGAATTGACTGAGAAGTGTATGAAACTGTGAGAGCTGCAGTCAACTGTGAAATTTATTAAGGTAGACATGTGAAAGAACTAACATGAGGTAGATAGTGAGAATGTGAGTGATTGGAAGGGACTGTGTGAAGAGTAGTCACAGGGTTAGTTGAGCACTATTGAACTAAATGATAAAACTAGGCAGTTAGCAGATCACACAAAAGGAGTTGAAAAGACTGAGACACAGTCAGTGTTTGTTTGAGGAGAAAAATCTACTAGTCTAGGGATAGAGTGATGACCGTCTGTGTCTGCATGTACAAAACAGGACTGGGTGTACTCTGCTAAATCTTCGGTAAGCATCGAAACCCTCCTCATTCCTAGGTCATATGTACTGATAAACAAAATCTCGCCACCGACTGTATTGTTCATTGTCAGTAAACGCTTTATAATGGCATTTGTGGTAGTGCCAGTTTAGGATGTGCGAAGTCACTTCGGACTGTGTTTACTGATAAACGCTTGCAGTTCACTCAATGTTTTACTACAATATTTGTACCACCAAGTCTAGTTGAAACTGTTTATCACATTTTATTGGGCAATCAAGACTAATAGGTCAATCCCTGTTGAGAACGTTAGCTGTGTGGTTTGTTTAACGATTACGACTTTTGTACCATTGCCGTATTCCTTTCGCCTCGTTTGAAACCACCACATGAATTTCTACATATTGATTGTTGACTACATATCACATTCATTTCCGAACTGGCATACAGGATCACAACTGGATGAGCTTTTTTAAAATCACCTTTTGTCCTTATGACTGATTCTGAAAATCTGTCAGAACTTCACTCTAATAATTGATAGATAGAATGCTATAATACAACGCCACATCGATTTCAAACCTGTATACAATCTACTTAGAAAACATCATTTTCGTTGTTTATCTATGTATATTTTATGTTGAACAAAATAATTCAAAAGAGTGGTTAATTTTGTAAAGTGGTTTTTTCATTTGCAAGCTATAGTATACCTAATTGCAAACTTTCGATGTATGTTCCACGTTTTTTGGAGCCATAAGTTAGGCAAGACGCTGAATTTCATACGCACAATAATAGCCTGATTATTGTTAGGGAGGATCGCGGTTTACGAATCACTCTTCTCACTAATATCGTCAGTCTTGGAAATTTATTATTGATTTATCTTGACGGAAACGAATAACGTTGCATAAAGTTTATTTAGAAGATATTTCGTTGCGAAATATCTGATATTTTGTCGGATTCGGACCAGGTGTATATTCAGCATACCCAAACGCTACGAAGCTATATATACCACCAAAAGTTCATTCAATTTTGCATTGTAGTGTTCAGAGTTAGCAGTTTTTTAACTAGGTATATTAAGAACGGTATGAAAACATGGCTGTTTTAGCAACTTTACTGGAACTCTGTATACCAACAAGCAACGTTTATTCATGTCCCAGACCGACGGGTTTCATGACCATCCGAGTAAGTTACCGTAAAAATAAGTGCTTTTGAGAATGTGATATGCATAATAAGCAGTAAGTGAGTGACTATGATAACAACAACTCTGGAAGGTTTAAGACGAAATCGTATTCCGTTCATCGGGTGTCCAATTTAGGATGTTACAAACACTCTGCATGACAAATCAATACAGCGCTCAGTTCGAAATTACTACAATGAACTGACTATAAAGCTCTGCAAACTAATGTCCTATTTTTTTCTATTAATCAAATAACTTGTCATCAGCTTCTCGATAAGTATTCCAAATTGCATGTTGTGAACAAGTCCCTTCTCAGGTTCCAGTTGGTTAAATATTTAGGCATTAGGTAAAGCCATAACCTGACGTGAACCGTCCATTTTACCAGTTTTTTTAGCCATATTTTTGTGTCACTAATTGGCCATTTTTAGTATCGTATGATCTTATCTTCCGCTTCTTGAATACATGCATACTCCTCATTTGGCTACACTGTTCTTCGATCATCTTTACCTCCAGTATTACTTGGAAATATGAAATTTCGTTTCAGAGTCATAAGACACTTGTTTAACCGTAGTGATATTTCTCATAACAGTTTCAACGAATCTATCACGTTTCAAAGTTTTGAAACATGTGAGTAGTTTGCATCTAAAATGTTGTGCGATTTCGTTTATCTCTTTTTGGTCCTATCTTTCTAAATTCACATCCACCTTAACAACTCGGTCCCATTGCAATTCTATTTATGCACCAACTCGTGCAAACGGTTCTTCCGTTTCAATCAATCCCGACAAGTTTGTATAGAATTTACCGTAAATATAGATCAATAACTCTATTGAATATTCTGTCTGCTGAAGAATCGGTTGTCAGGATATTGATAAATTCATCTCTCATCGTGTGCAAACAATCTCCTTATTCTATCCAACGTAGTCTTGTAAGCAGAGAAAAAAATGCTAGGTGACAACATTAAAGTTAGATAGGCAAACTCATAACGTGTCATGTTCGTTGAATAAATGTAAATGAGCAATTCGACTAGAAAAGCAGGTCATCTATACGACAATGTGGTCAAAACTTGTTTGTTAAAAGTGGAAGCGACAATATACATCTTGACCGTACTAAGTAGACATATG